>VWYH01004342.1:213229-258096 GCA_013399365.1 Pampusana beccarii | reverse complement strand
CCTGCTGTCCACTAGGACCCCCAAGTCCCTTTCCCCTACACTGCTCTCTAACAGGTCATTCCCCAACCTACACTGGAACCTGGGGTTGTTCCTGACCAGATGTAGGACCCTGCACTTTACCTTGTTGTATTTCATCATGTTATTCCCTGCCCAACTCTCCAGCCTGTCCAGGTCTCTCTGGATGGCAGCACAGCCCTCTGGCGTGTCAGCCACTCCTCCCAGCTTGGTGTCATCAGCAAACTTGCTGATAGTACACTCAATTCCCTCATCTAAATAGTTGATAAATATATTGAATAATATTGGCCCCAGTATCGACCCTTGAGGCACTCCACTAGTTATCGGCCTCCAACTGGACTCCACCCCATTGACTACGACTCTCCGGCTTCTCTCCTTCAGCCAGTTTGCAGTACACCTCACTACCCGAATAGCTGGGTATGTTTTCCATTTCCATTCCATGTTAAAGGGGGCCAGAATACTACTCTAGAAGGAAGCACTAGGGAGAACACATAGTCCGCTTTTCTTTTTAATAGTAAGATATTACACACTCCAAGTACCCTCCTTCATGGACTTGTGCAATACTGTATTTGTATAGAATAACAACTTTTTTTCTTGAAGGAAGTAAATAAAGACTTGAATATCAAATTTTCTGCTTCTCTGGAACCATCATCCTTGTAGCCCACTTGGAGCAAAACCCATCCTCAGCAATCTACATGTTTTGCTTTAGATTTTTAATCCTGAATAACAAAAATCCACTCACAGTGTATCTTTTAGCACAATTAAAAGAAGCCAAACCAAAATGACCATAGCTCAGCCTTAAGGCTTATGGTAAAATAATTCAAATACTTCAATATTCAATACAGCTTTCTCAAGATAAACACAATAGGGGAGAGGGAGCTACATTTCATTTCTGTTTGTTTGTTTTTAAATTGATACAATAGTAGAGCAGACAGATGAGAAAAAGCTTTCTCAGAGCATCTCGTGTTTTGTGGTACACTTCACAGGCAGCCAACTGGTTTTAATCATCCCAATATGAGACCATCTTATTCCTAGCACAGAAGTTCAGGCAAAAAAATATAATAATAATAGTTAAAAAAAAAAATTTTGCATTGACGTCTATCTATTCATCCATTGCTTAATGATGTCTTGTGGAAGTTAGAGTTTATGCAGAGACAGGAGAAGGGTCACCTCAGCATCCTTCCCAGCATCTTGGGAGAATGTTTTTGCCTGCTTAGGGCTGTGCATGAACAACTGATATGCGTAAAATGACAGTTGTGTTTGTCTATTTGGTCTCACTGCAGTATCATCATTTGAATTTGAGCCAAACTAAACATTAAAGGTATTCAGTTCACAGCTGAAATCCAATATCATACATATATCTTTTTTTTTTTTTTTTTTTCCCCCCAGAGTGTTATCCTAATCTCACAGGGTTTATACATATTGGGAGAGTCTGTACTGCCCTGGTTCCGACCATAGTCAACACCCCATCTTCCTCCATTTCTGTCTCAGTGGAGCAAGAGTTGGACTTTTCATCCCAAGATGGCACTAAGATCACTGGCCCCATTTTTGGGAGCCAGGAAGGGTCAGGCCAAAGCAAAGGAGTGCTGTTGTGACAGTGGTGACCCACAACACTAACTCAAGAACTCTTTAAACAGCTCCCACTTATGCCAGAGGCTTGGTTGGCCTTGCAAAAGGAAGAAGATAACTTTAAAGTTCCCTTCAGTCTTCTCTTGAACAATTAAACCACATCTTCTGCCCTCTAACTCTGGAATTTTTTTTTAAAGCTGATATATTTCTCCAACACTGTTCAATGAAAGTGAAATTATTTCCCATCCTGGAAAGTATTATATCCCTAACACACCTACATGAGCTTCAGTGTAAATTTCTACACCCTGTGCTTGCAGTAGTGTTGTCTCTGTTGAAACATCTGAAGCCCAAATTTAGGCTTGAACATGTGCAATAGGAGACAAAATTTGGCTCCCCAAGTGTGAAATAGCTCAGTTGTCCACTGATTCAACATCAAAAAAGAGAATCAGCCTGTTGGAAAGAGTTCATTTTCATAACTTAGAGTAGTAAGAAGGTGAGGAAAAAAGAAAAAAAAAAGCACTTTATCTTTTATGAAGCTGATTATACATTCATAATGGTCTGTGGAAAGAACTAACATACAATACATGTTTTTCCAAAAAATTTAATGAGAATATTTTTCTGCTATAATAAATTTATCTTTCCTTTAATCTTTGTTACTAATATTTATAATGCATTTGTTGATCCATTCATTCTTATTAGAATTTACAGGAAGTAATCCCCATCATACAATCTGATCTCAGGTAAGCTGCTACTGCTTTTTTGCAGTTGACTAAGGAAGGAGAAGTTTTTACGCTTATTTAAATTCCGTATTTAAAAGGAGACTGGCCACAGGCTCACAGTCCTTTGAAAGAAAGCAGAAATGAAGAGCTCATTCAATGAGATTTTAATCTCCAGTTCAGGCAAGACCATGAACCATTTCAGTGACCCCGCAGGATGCCCGGCTGGCAGGGAGCAGCTGCACCTGCTGCCCATTCCCAGGGCGGGCAGCCCTGCCGAGCTGAGCCACCAGCAGCCCTGCGCCACCACCCAAGCCAGTGAGGGAGGCAGCTTCCCTGGGGACCCAGCCAAACCTGCACCACAAATCCCCCGCTGACAACCCCAGGCATTTGGTTCAAGGCGCAGAGACATTTTGCTGGCTTGCGAATGCACGTACGTGAACACACGCGGTATTCAAAGAGGACACATCACCGAGACTCACAGTCTACTTACACAGCAGAAAATGTTTTGGCATGGGTGATGGGAATAGTAGGACTCGTACCCAACAGGCACTAAGTTGTTATGCTACCACAAGACACCGAGATGCCCCAGTGATGGGCACAGCATAGGAACCTAATTATACACTTCAATGCCAAGTCCGCTATTATCCTTGGCTTCACTCTTCCTCAAGCCTCCTGCTGCACATTCCTCTCACCCATCATAAACACAGAAAGCAAAGCCCAGGGATTTCATTGAACAGAGCTCTGAGCGGAGGGGATAAAGCTATAGGACCTGATTCTCGTTTACATGAAAGCAAAAGATGCCAAAGTCTTAAAGTACTTTGGCAGAAAGCTAGCTCAGTACAACCAAGAATGCAAGCTCTGTGGTTAGTTTAATCCCTGGAATAGCTCTGCAGATTTCTGAGTAATATTGCACAGGGCGAGTTTGGCTGTAATATTTTGATATCTTTAAATTACTTACTGCTGTATTTTCCTTTCTTGTCTTTTCAGTCTTTTATATAAGCTTTCCTTTTTAAACATGCAGGACAAGTGAGAAAAATAAGTATCTATCTGAAAACAGACAGCAACTCCCACTGTAGAAAATTTGAATCCTGGGAGAGAAATTAGTTCCAGTAGCCGTCCAAGCAGTGATGTACCCCCATCTAGAAAGTATACATCTGCTGCCTCAAGGATTTTTTTCAAGGGCAAGAGCATTAAAAAAATCTTTATTACTGTTATTACTCTTTTTATTGCCATTAATTGAGTATTGGGCTGCTAAAGCTGCACCAACCTGTTTCTGTATTATTGTCCCTCTTCTGTGCCCAGAGAAATAATGTCAGTAAAGAGATGGAGTAGAAAGGGGAATTGGAGCTGCATGAATGAGACAGATGACTTGGAGTTTTTACAGGCTATTTCAGAAATATTATTTATTTTCCCCTTTTCTTCAAACACAGGCTTAGCATCTGAATACAAAAGTCTAGCTTAGTTGAGAAAGGAGACGGAGAAATGGCTTATGATTCCCATATGTTTCAGTACCTTTAAAATAAAGGCATGGTAATGCTTAAATAGTATTAAGCTTCAAACAGCTGGTACTGTGTTTGTTTCTACAATCATCTGTCTAATTATATTGGAATGTGACAAAAAAGTAAAAAAAAAAGGAGGTTGCTTTGACAGCTCTGCACTCAGGGCTCCCAACAGGCCACCAATTAGAACCTGGAAAAAGTGAAGGAACTTGTAAAAACTAATGACTGCTCAGCAATAGGATATAGACTTATTTTTGCCATGAAAGTATCTTTTTTTCTACAAGAAATCTAGCCTCCTTTAGCTAAAGCAACTTTCTTTAGGTCAAATTTATGACATGTAAACAAAATTAAAGATATTTTTGTCAGTCAGCACTTCTGTTTTTTTTTTTCAATTATATTTCTTGGTTTCTATATACATGCAAAATCTGTTGTGAATCTTAACCTGAATTCCTGATGATAAACGAAAATATCTTGATTTCCAGAAGTTTGTGAACCATCTGAAGAGTTTAAGTCAGTGGTTCTATATACATTTGCACAAAAAGATCTAATTCCCATGGCATTTAGATAACAGATTTTCAATGCACTGATCCAAGCTCAATCCACTGGTGACAGATTACTTCTTTCTCAGACTCAGAGCCATCTCCCATGCTTAAGAAAAAGAAAAAAAAAAANAAAAAAAAAAAAAAAAAAAAAAGAAAAACGACAAAATGTTGAGCACTACCAATGTTATTTAAAGCAGCATGCAGCTGAAAAAGCTTAACAAAATACAGGATGAGATGTAGAATACGATCCACTAGGGAAGTCAGTTATGCCAGTCTAAGGCTTAATCCAGCTGCACGGAGGTTAATGGGGATCTTTTCTTTCGCTCCAGTGCAGTTGGATTTGCTCTAAACTATTTTATCTGCAGTGAAAAGAAATGATCTTTTTGCCTCTGCTACTTTTCTTTTACAACTGCACTGTAGCATCCGTGTATTGTCTTTTCCACCATTCCCTTGTGCACAATTTAAAATAGAACTGTGTTTCCATTGTATAAGCATAATAGTATGTGAATTATAATTTCTTTTAGGTGGGGGTAAATAAATCTTTTCAAACATTTTTGGATCTTGGTTTTGGTACTTGTCTGAGCCTATTCCATAATACCTGACAATTCAATTTTCTGGTTTGAAATTGCATGAAATATTTTTCCATAGATGAGACTTGCATAGGTAATTCGGTTCAAAGCCAACAAAAGCCAAGTTTGCACAGGTACTTTTTATTTTTAAATCCCTGCATTGAGGTTATTTGTACCCAGAAGTTCTGCTCAATGACAGTTGCACAATCAAAGCCTCAACTGGAGGAAGGGTCTGCTTGGTATTACAAGCCTGTCATTTCAAAGTGAGATGGTTCAAGCAAGAATCACTTAATCTATGTTCACATGTGGCATAAAAGTCACTTTTGCTCCATATCCAAAGGACTCCTTTTAATTAGCATTTGCAAACATGAATGTTGACAATTGAGGTTCCTTGTTTTGGCTTGGTGGTGTTTGTTCAGTAGCTTAACTTTACCTTAGTTAAGAGCAAAGATCCTGATTCAGCCAAGGGCTGGTGCCTAAATACAACTACTTATATTAGCTCTACACTTCCCCCAAGTTTAGATGATGCGCTGAAAAAACATGAACTGGAAAAACAGGAATATCTGTATAGTTTATACTTAAATACTTTTGGAAAAATATGGCTTACGGGAGTAACTGAACTGATCTTTCAATGAGAATTTTTCTATTAACGTTTTCTGCCCACTGATTCCTTAGTACTCTCACTTCCCATGGAATTTCCTTCTCCATTTTGGCTAGATATTATAACAACCACAAGTCTTTGAATGCCTTGTAATGAAAACTGAAAGTAATGTCCTTTTAAAGGCATACCGAGTTGTCAATACTTTCAATACATGAATTAAAAGAGAGAACATATACAAGAGAAGAGAATGTCATCTTGAATACTTGCTACAATTATAATATGCTATAAAAGTTACATCATTTGTATTGTCAGTTAGATCGCCTCATTGGCCCATCAGTTATTAGCATGAAACAGATGTTTGGTTTCTCCATCTCTCTTCATGGCATTCCTTCGGTCACCAAGGTTCTTGTATTTATTTCTACTACTATAGTGATGCAAGACGTTTACTGAGACAAGTCAAAGAAATTTAAAACAAGTATAGGATATTCATTTCTAATGATTCAGAATATTTTCTTGCCACCCTAGTAATAGGCATTGGAAGGATGCATCCTTGAAATTGCTCTAATATCTATTTCCCATTGTTTACACTTCCATAACAAAGATTCCGAAGTCTTTTCAAGAAGCTTATCAAGATGAGTTCCTATAGTATAATATTCTTTCCAGTTTATGATGTGAAGTCTCAGCCTATCTTGTTTTGTAAGCCTACTTTGTGAAAGTAGTTAATTAGTTATTGTAGTTTTTCCATTAACTATTTCACTAGAACAGACTAAAACTGCTCTCAGAAACTGACATTGTATTCTTCTATGCTCTTCAGCTTCTTTTCTGCTCTGCGTGGCACTGCAGCAGTGATTCACATGATACGGTTTGCAGGGCACAAGTGCAAAATCCTTTTCTTTATCGAAAGATATCTTTGTCTTATTAAGGCCTTGATTGCAAAAGAAGATGCACTGGGTAGGATTCTGAAGTTGATATTCTCAATACATGTAATTTCAATTTAAAAGTGACAGAATGCAAACAGAAAAAGGTAAACCTACAACACGTATAATGCAAACTGATACAAAACCACTGGGAGCTCCAGGATAGAGCCCCATGCCTACCCAGATCCTCAGTTTAATACATTGCCACTTGCCACAGCCTGCCTGGCTGTCACCAGAGAGGTGCTGTGCACCTCAGCTTGGAGTTTAACTGTGCTTATTTACTAATAAATATTAATCCAGAGCAGTACACCTTTTTAATGACATACAACCATTTTAAGCTTCAGATTCAACCTTTATGTAAGAGGTTGCTCTCTAACATGAACAAAATACAAGGGACAGAAAGAGACAAATGTGCGCAAAGTACTTTTTCCTCTTTTCATACACATATGTAGTATCGTATCTTTCCGCTACACCACTGCATCAGATATTTCCATGCAACTGATTAAATAATGTTTTCTAACTGTTTCATACAGGTGGAGCTACACAAAAACAAACAAACAACCAAACAAAACCCCCACACAAAATCACAAAACAAACAAACAAAAACAAATGAAACAAAAACCCCACAAACAAATAAACAAACAAAAAAGAAAACCTGAAAAACCCAGAAAAACAAAACAGTGATGGACAACACTGCTCACAGAAATGACAGTTTAGAGAGTGTTTGAATGCATTCAATGAAACCATCACCAGAAAAAGCTAACACCTCAGTGAACACTAGCAGGAGGAGATGGGGTCTGTGAAACACAACCCCAAAAAGATGGTACTGATGGTAACAGCAGCCTGTGTTTTAGCCTTTGTCTTCAGCCCTGCCTCTGCTGGGAGCCTTTCCCCAACAGGAGGGCAGGGGGGTTTTTGTGGACAGCTGTGGATGGGCTGCTTACAGACATGAGCCTTCCTGGTGCTACGGGTCTAGCTTAGAGATGCTCTCCCATATAGTAAGCTCTTTACTCACTTTAAAAGCTATACCACTTCCATTCTTTTTCCTGTTGCATTCCCCTTCCCACACACACACTCAATTCTTAAACAATGTAAAAATGTTACGTTTTTAAGGCCACATCTAAGACCATGCTGTGTTCTTCCATTGGCATGTGAAAGCGGTTATAATAGCACAGATTTATTCTACAGCGGTAGAATGGTCATGTTAAAAAACAAAAACAAAAAGCAAACCAAACAGTACTGTGAAAGCAGGTACAGGTGAAGTACACAGCCTTCTTGAATGACTAATTTCATAATAGGTTACATCATTACCCATTTCACCTCCTGCTCAACAGCTTTTTTCCCTCCTTGTTTCCCAACTTGACTTATTTAGATGAGATCAGGTGTTCACATCCAGCCCATAAACAGCTGGAGAAATTTACCCTGCTGTGAATGAGACTTTGTTTCTATAGTACGGAAAATTAGCTCAATCTTAACTTCGCTGTTAAGGACAGAAAGGCAGCCTGATGTAATAGCACACCATGAAAGCTAGATACATATACAGGTTTCTTCAAAGTAGCGAATAAATATGAGAGCCTGGACATAATCTTTAAGGGTAGATTTATGTTTGAATCTCTGTCTCTTAAAAAAATGAAGACAAAACCTTTATAGGTATATATACAACATATAACACCTCTATAGGTATATATATTATATAGGTGTATATATATATTAATCCAAAGCCATTTGCTTTCAGTGTGGTTCATACAGCTACTTTATATGTTAACAGTTCGGTGACACTGAAATTGCTACTGCCAGTAATGATTTTCTAATTAAAGCTGATTTAACTTTTGTATGTTAATTAGTCTCAGTTAATATCAATTAAATAAAAGAATAATGGGGTCATTTCACACTTAAAATCACAGAAGCTTCAAGCATAAGATGCCTTAGACAAAATTAGCTTGCAATTAAACAGTGTTATTAATAATTGCTTGTGAATGGTAACAGCCAAGCCATTGCACAGGCCACGACTGGTGATTACAGTTATAAGCATCCACACAAAAACTGACAGAGGTAAAATCTGAATAATCCTTTCTCAGGATTTCAAACTGCTTGTTTTGTTTAACTGTCTTTCAACAATTGTCTTTCAACAAGACATTTGTTTTACAGGGTACTATAATGTGTTATTCCACAATACCATCTTTGTCTGCATTCACCTGCCTCCTGACAGCAGGGGAATCTCCTGTTCTCTGAGCTCCTCTCAGATACATTTACAGGCAGAAGGCAATTTTTCCAACATAAAGAACTGTATTTACATACAGCAGTTAACAAAGAATGAGCTTCTGGTTGTACTAGAGCCCTTAATGTAAAACTATGATGTGAGAACTAATATTAATAATATTGCCCAATGACATATTTAAACCTCCTTTTGCCTGCACAATCTTTATATTAATAGTCTAAATCTACACCTACATTTATACAGTCCTAAAATTACACTCGGCCCTTTGAAGACAACCAGGAGGCTGATGTGGTCCCCAGTGAAAATGAGTTTGAGACCCCTGGTCTAAATACACAACTAAGCAACTGATACATTCTGTCCTCAGAAAATAGATATTTATACTCATAACAAGATTAAAGCTTTACGTTATGTTTGGGTTTGTTTGGGGTTTTTTTGTGGTTGGTTGTTTGGTTGGTTGCTTTGGTTTTTTTTTGTTTTCTGAAGGGGTGCACGGAATGTCCATGCTTCTCTCAATTAGATATGAACAGTTTGGGAAAACAGATAAAGGAAAAAAAGGGACCATATCAAAGTCAGCATTAAAACACCATCTACCTTCTGCTGGTCTGTAGTTTGACTCAAAGACTCCGACAGCAAGAGATTTTGTGCTGTCGCACCCATTCCCAGAAAGCATACCTATTATTCTGCATCCAGCACAGTAAAAGACTGCACCCCTTAAAGAGTTCGGTTCAAATGCAAACCTCTCTAAAACTTCCCCAGCAGAAAAGAAAAGAAAAAAAAAAAGGCAGGGAGAGAACCTCAAATCTAGAAGACTGCATGATTCCTTCATTAGGAAAACTAAATGCATAAGTAATAACCGTACCTCAAAACAGAACACACACCAGTAGTAGCATCATACTAAGCCTCTAAGCTTCCTTCTACTTCAGAATCTCAGCCAGCTTTTTTAAGTTTTACTAAATGAACACCTGTGGGATAGTTATTGAGAAACCAAGTTACTTCCTTGACTTCAGGAACAGAATCACAAGTAATATAACTCTTTGGGCCGAGCCATCCAGGCAGCTCTTTATCCCTCAAAGGGTGCACCCATCCAGGCCATGAGCTGCCAGCTTCTCCAGGAGAATGCTGTGGGCTATGGTGTCAAAGGCTTTACTGAAGTCTAGATACACAACAACCAGTGCTGAAGTGGAACATTTCATACCCACTTTGTGCAGGTGTAATTAACTATGCAAAATACATGATTGGGAACATGGTCCCTCACATCCTTCTGCTAAGACTGTAAATAGTACACGTCCAATCACTGTATATCAAGCACAGAGGTACGAGAAAATACTTCCTTTGTGAAAGTCAGTTTAGATGCTCTTAATGCTAATCTCATTACTCTTTCGTGAACTAACGAGAGTGACATGGCTTTGGCCTTTAGTCTATGTGATCTACCTTTTTCTGTGCTCTCTGTGATGATACCGTCAATAGATCTCCAATTTCCTGGTCTTCTTGTTGAAGTTAGGATTCTAGCTCCCTGAAGCGGTGAAATAAAAGAACTGAAACACCTTCAGGGCTTTCCGTTACTTACAGACGAGCCAAATTAAAACACCTGCAGCAGCATGGTCGTGTCTTACCTTGATCCAAGATCAGTGTGAAGCTGGGTCTTCTGAGATGTTTCAGAAGACCAGCTACCTGATGAACTCTTTCTAAAATTGCTTTCAGTTCGAGCTGTTGTACAACACATTCAGTAACCAGAGAATAACAAGAGTGCTACCAAAAACTAGTGCACTGCAAAGGTTCAGATGACTTAACGATAGATAATAGCTCTCAGTTCTTGAAAGCCTTATCCTCTTAATTTTAGCTTAGCTCAAGCACACTCTGTCTACAGATGTATACGGAAAAAAATACCTTGGGGGAAAAACCACAACTTGAATAAATACCAACATGACAGTGTCAGCTCTGGGAGATGGAAATGATACATGGTTGTCACTTCAGAGCAGAAAAGTACACCTCCCAATGATTCATAGGATTATAACTCTCAAAACTCATGACGAAAAGGACAAAAAATTAGTAACAGTCTTAGCCCACTTTGCTGATGTTAATACTAAATGAAGTAGTTTAAAAAAAAAAAAAAAAAAAAAAAAAAAAGAAGAAGAAATAAAAATAAATAAACCAAAACACAGAAAACCACCACCAAAGTCTGCCATTAAATGGAAAAAAATATATCAGGATGGTCTTGCAGTTATAAACCTCACATTGACAATGAAAAAAACACACTTCTACAGGCAAAACCACCTACAAGGGCATAAGAAGATTTGAATTTTAGTTCATTTTGGAAATTCATTCATGTTTCTTAAAGTTGCCTAGCTTGGTGCAAGCAGAAAGAACAGTTACTTTTAGGAACTCTAACAACAAGAACACCAGCAGCAAAATATACAGATTCCCAGTACTGGATCTGGTTTTCACACAAAGCTCCTGCAGAAAGCCCCACTTCAAAAAGAGGTAGTGTTGGTATCACCAAGGAGGCAACAGCATTCAGACACAAAGTGTTGAAGCAATCTTCCAGGGTCTGAGTCATAGCTTCTAGTGTCCCTCCTCAGAAGCTCTGCTTTAAGCCCTTTTTCATTGGCTGCAGCTGTTAATCATGGGGCTATAAACTAAACTGAATTATAGAAGCAATATGTCATGACAGGTACTGGAAACTATGGCTGCAGCCTCTGCCATGTGGTAGGTCAATCACAAAGCAAAGGTCTAGTCGACATATTAAGACTATCACTTAAAGTCACCCCCCTCATCCTGAAAACAACAGGGTCTCAGTGAGGTGCAGAAAAAGCAGTACACGATTCAGTGAAGAATTGTCTCTGATAAGCACTTGAGTGTGGCAAAGTAGTAATCTTGTTTACCTCATTTAGCCCCAAGTTGTCCAAGTAAAAGCTGGCCATGAAGAGTTCTTATGCACTCTGATATCCAGCCGGGACAATGTGTCCTGTCTTTGTTTTCAGCCATCAGGCTTGTGTCAAACACACCCTGACAGCTGCAAAATTTTTTCGTGAAAACAATAATTCCACTTTTCCTTTCCATCTGCCTGCAGATGGTTTAAATCTGACCCATCAAAAGGAGAAGGAAAAAAAAAAAGGGAAAAATAATATTCCAACTGAGATGAAATTATAATGATTGCTGAACTAATATAAAGAAAATAACAGGTTTGAGATTTGCAGAAGAGTCCTTGCAACGACAAATTAAACTGTGTGTGGGAGAACTGGATGTTTTACCAATTAGTGTGGTTTATCTATACTTCCTCTCAGACCTCTTCAAATCAGCAAACAGCCACATGAATAATAATCAGCAACGTCTGTCAAGGATGACAGCTACTTTTTCTCCTTTACTAAGGAGAATCTTTGTTAAGAATCACTGAAATACAGTCCAAAATATTAGAAGGGAATAATTTCTGAAGGGGCAGATTTGAAGCTTGAAGATCCTACTTAGTTTCAGGGTTCCTCTAAACTTCTATATGTCTCAAATCCCAATTAAAAAATTGTTGTAATTCCCTACTTGTTACCAAACGCCTGCATTGCAAGTGCTGCTTTGCAAGTGCACGTTGTGAATGCTGAGTTTGTTCATGAAGAACATCAGCTCTTGCAGGTAAGTCACTAGCCAAGTGGTTTCAGTCCTTGCTGTCCATATGTTTGATGAGACCAGTACGTGCTGCAAAGTATCATAAATACAAAGAAATAAAAATTTATTACTTTCTGCCTTGAGATATGGAAGTGAAAAATGAGATGACAACTCCTGTTGTGCTGGTCTCTTCGGGACAACACACAACACTGCAGTGAGGGTGAAAATGAGAAGTTTGGTGCCCTGTTCTTGAGATCTTCCTGCCACTGAGCATCCGCTTGGCTCACTCGTGTCTAGAGCTCTCTGCACAGTTATGGTGTTCCGATCTTTTGGTATCTCCTTCCATACCAAAAAACCCAGAAAACTAACCAGGGTACATATGACATGCAAAACAGTGAATTTTTTCAAGCCATGGGCTTTAACGGTGGCCTCAAAGACTATACTGCATCATTCAGGCTGGTAGAAATTTCCAGTCACTGCAAGTGGTAACTGATGGTAGGATATATGCCATCACTGGAAGATGTCATGTGGGTCAAGAGCTGAGGAAACAAGACTTAGGGAGCCTGTCACTTTTTAAACTAGGAGAATATAGCATTAAGGCATTGTAAAATTCTATAGACTGTCAGAGTGTTCAGTCCACATGGTGTAGGGGTTATTTTCATTAGGCCACAGGTAAGGGGGGCATGAGGTTCCTAGCAGTAGTAGATCTCATAAAGATCCCCTCAAGTCTATTCACATAGAAGTGTCACTGACAGCATGGCAAAAAGGCCAGCTAGGCTGAGAGCAAGGAGAATAAGCAGCAGCAGGTCTCTGTAGGATGCACTCAAGCTATTTCCCTTGCCAGAGTAAATGTGACTTTTTCTGAGGGATCCAGAATGTCTCCTGGGATCCTGCTGAATGACGCTCCACTTCCTTTTTGCCCTTTACCCAGGGCTGTTCTTCCTGCCAAGCACTTCCATTTGCTGTGACTGAAACCACCAAACAAACAAATGGAACTTCTATTTGTATTGCACCTTCTGACATCCACGAGTCCAAGCATCATGGCTTGTGGACAGGTCAAACTCGCCATGCGCACAGATGCTACTTGTGTGATGGAGTCACTGTGCCATGTGCCTGGACATCCACGCTGCCAGACAGCCAGGAGTTTGGAATGTTGCCCTTAAAGCAGTGGAACTGGAAAACAAGAGCAAGGATAAGGGTTGAAAAAAAAATCATTAGAAACAACAGGTAGCTAAGTCACACAAAATATCCTGTAGAATTCAGAAGTATGTGCAGAGACTTACTATGCATAGAACATGAATTACCCTCTCTGAAAGGATATCTAAAAAGCAGCACGTTGTTTAATTAAAAAAAAAAAAAAAACAACGCAAAGAGCCTAATAGTGCTACGGACTGAGCTTGTTCTGGGCGACTTTCTTTTCTTCTTACTGCAGGTATCCCAAAATCTTCAGTAGGATCACATGCATACGTAGGATTCAGCTCTCCCTGGCTAAATAAAGGGTTTGAGGCTGCAAAACTGTTATTCTTTCCTAAGCAACAGATTCAATTCAGGAAATTAAGACTCATACACCAGTGACTAATGCTTTTGTCAGGCTAGTTATGAAGCATCCGAGGATGGCCGCGAATGCTGTGTGCTACATGCGGTGTTGCGCATTGCTGTTCTTGACAGGCCAAGTTCAATAGGACCCAGGTGCCACCCCACCTCTAATGAAAAGAATTGTTCTGTGCTGTGCTCAGGGCGTGTGCTCCTGTGCTCTGCGGAAAGCAGGTTTCACCATACAGTAGGAGGTTCTTCACAGAAGTTCAGGCAGACTCTATGGCAACACATAGGCCCATTCAGCCTCCTCCCTCTTTGTCCAGTGGGAATCACAGAGAAGTCATTATCTTGGAACAGACGCAGATGCTTAAAAACAAGAGTGGCTGATGGAAAAAAAAAACATTACACAAAGCCTCCTCACGTGAGCAAGGAGTACACCCCACAGCTGTTAGCTTTGTTTTGCATATTTTACATATTTACATACACAAAATATTTCCAGACATCCCTGTGTTTATTTAAAACTTCTTCAGTAACATGTCTGGAAGAACAAATCCAGTGCAAATATATTCACTGGATGGCACTTCTCTGCATTGCTTTAAAATGCATCAGGGGTCCAAGGCTGCTTCTACTGAAGTCAACAAATAAACATCCCAGGTTTCCAAAGGAGGAAGAGCTAACTCTATAATCCTGAAGTTTTGCCTTACAGCAAAGGCCTTCAGCCAGATAGTCGGAAGATGAATGAGGCAACACTCCTGAAACAAGGATAGCCGGGATTTTTTTGCTCAGATGTCACAGATGCCAGTTGCTTATGGGTGGGTGGTGGGGGTGGGTTGGAATGGAAACAAATCCTTCAAAGGAGAGGCTCAGACGGTGTAGAGAAGGCAAAGAGACTGCTCAAGATCAGGAAGAAGTGGAGGGATAGGAGGTGTTGCCTCCTCCAGCTTAAAATCAGGAGAGTGGCACCCATGTGCATGCTTATCTTCAAGTGGCATTAGCTCCAATTCAGAAAAGGTCAAATGATTACCTGAGGAACCATTTGTCCATGAACATTTCTGGTTTTCATTTGTAAGACATCCCTTCTATTCCAGCTCAACCAGCCAGGAAGGGAACTGGACAGCCCCACTGTCCCTGGTCACCCTCTCTGGGCACCACGTATCTTGAAAGTCTGGCCACAGGAAAGCACATAGGGCTGGCTTTTCGCATACTCCCCTGATGCAAAAAACAAGGAGGAAGGGACCGCGGGGTGATGCTGTTGCTCCACACTGCCTTGTCAAGCTTATCTGCCAGGCAGAGCAGGGGTCTGTCCCTCAGAGACAAGGAATTAACTCCTCCACAAAAGCAAACCAGAAGGAACAGGGTGAAAAAAAAGCAGGGGTAGTTGTGCAACTCATGGAGCTCCCATTCTGCATTGGCTATGTTGCCCAGAATACAGACAAAGCAGGGCAGAAAAAGCACACCAGCGAGTAAGGAAGATTTATCCAGACTGCTACCCCAAAAGTGCTTTACTGATGGGGTTCTACAGAAGTCTCCCCATTGGCTTCTACATAGACACCAAAAAATAAAGTCATACCTTTTACACTGGGCATTTGAGAAAGACTAGGGAGTTTCCCTCAGAGAAACTGGCTTCCTTAAAGTTGAATTTTTTCTTTATCCATCTCCATCAGAAAAGAATAGAGTGTTATTCTTAAAAGGGAACAGATTTTTCGGTTTTGGCCAGATATAGAAATCTTTGTTGCTATATTTGGCTTCCAATGTAGGACACTCTGCTTGCTGGTGGGAGGAGGAAATTAGAGCTGGTGTTATTCATAACTAAATGGGCATGAAAAACAAACCACCTCCCTTTGAACCTTGGTGCTACTATGGGCATTCACATAACAAATCATTTTCAAAGGCTGTGATACCTCTCTACATACAACAACCAACATCAAAACTTTATTACCCACACATTTTCCCATTGCAGATGTACATCTATTGCCAAGGCAAAGACATCGGTCTAGTTCCTGGTGTTGGTTTGTTGTTTTGGTGTTGTGTTTTGGTTTTGTTTGTTTTTCTAATATAATTTCTTACTTGTCTTCAAAGAAAGCAAAAGTGATACTCTGAAGGAGCGACAATTACTGGAAGGCTGTGGCATCCAGCCTCCCCTCCTCCTCCCAACAACCCCAGAAAAGAAATCAGCTAAATTAATCGGCATCCCAGCCCAATGCACAGCTCAGCCATGAGGAATTCTCACCAGATGTCTCAGTCCCCACCCGGCCTCCCACGTCATGCAGGGAGCATAACCCCTCAGAGTCTGAGATCCTGCTGGGATGACTGGCCCCACCATGGCTGGGGTCTCCATGAAGAGTCAGTAGCACCCCTGTGCCACCAGGGGCAGCCAGCCCCAGCAGCTGGCCGTGGGCCATGCTCACCTCCTCCACCAGCATGGAGGATGCCAACCCCACTCCTCACTTTTTCCATGGCATTTTCCCCGTGCTAGGCGAGCTGAGCACCACTGATGTCATACATCTGGATCCTGGCTCTGAAGGAAGCACCTCCCCCAGGCACCAATCTGGGACCCAGTTTCCATCTGATAACACCCAAAACAAGATTTATCCAGACATAACTGATGAGATGCTCAGTGGGCATTAAGGTCACTAAAGCCAAGTGGGAGACACTGATTTACATTAACAGAGGATGTGGATTGTCACAAACAAAATCAGTCATAAAGAAATGCTTACTCTTGAGTGTCACTTCCCCTGCTTTCATTTCTTGATGCAATGAGACCACGTAGAAATAACCCCCATGACCACCTGGAAACCCAAGTGTAGGGCAACACAGCTGGAGCCCTACTCTGGTGAGACCGGTAGAAGTTACAGGGAGAAGAAAAAGCATTTCAGCTAGTTCATCCCCTTGCTTAACATGCTCTTCCTTCCTAAAATACATTTGCTTTGCTGGGGATAATTGTGATCATCTTAAAGCAATAGGGCTTTCATGTCTTTTCTCATAGACTAAACTGCAGTGTACACAGCTTCACTTCAAAGAAATAAATATCCCGCAATGATTACCCTAAGTTTTCCTTGGCACTTAGTTTATACCAAATTTCTAAGTCCTCACATTTTTCTGGTAATTTTTGATGGCTGTCACATCCCCCTCTACACCTTTCATGTATTAGCCAAGTGATCGTTAGGCATTATTCACTTTTTTTTTTTAGCGGTTCACATCCCATCTTCATCCGCACTGTCCACACAGACTGCTTCTCTCCTGGTAGCTCCCAAACCCCATTCTCTCCTACAGGAAGCTTCTGAACCCAGTCTTCTACTTTCCTGGCCTTCCTCTCCTTGAGTTTCTGCCTGGCAGCTCTCTCCATCTCTTCCTCACAGCCTAAGAAGGAAGGACACAGTGGTTTTGCACAGAGAAAAAGCACCCTGCTTCCTCTCTTGTGCTGGAAACAAAGCCTGGAGCAAGATGTATGGGGAAAATCCTGCTCATCTCCTGATGCTCTGAAACAGAGTACATCCCATATGGTCAGGATCTTCATAGGATTTTGCAACCAAACTCATAACAGCTCCCTGCTGATTGCGTGCAAGTGGCAATTTTTCAAAAGCTCAACGCTTGGCCAAACTTTGGTTTTCTTTTTCCCCTCTGCTGGAACAGTAAATGATGTATCTGTGACCAAAACACCAAACCTTAAGCCCTCGAGCCAGAACACAGACATGCAAATATTTCTTAATAAAACAGTTGTAAAATAATTTTAGCAAGGGCAAAGTTACCTCCTTAGCCAGAATCACTGAACTTTGAAAAAAATTTTAATTTGAGATAAATTACTTGTATGGGAAATCTCTACTTGATGATTGTCAAAACTGCCCGAAAACAACAACATTAAAAAAGGTCTTACACTAAGAAATGTCAGGTAGTGATCCTACTAGGTCTCATTGTAAAATAGCCTCTAGTGTTAATACAACTTAAATATATATGTATATAAAAAAAGACAATATGGTAGCAGAAGCAATTGACAGTATCTGAAACAGAAAGCTAGTGCCTTCGTGAGAGCCCTGTTTGAAATCTCTTTAATGCTAGGCTTTGACTCCATCCAATTTTAGTAGAGAAGCAGTTTAGAACACTTATTTTACCATGTTTTCAACAGAAGACAAACCCTTGGCTCTAAAAATTAATCTCATGAAAAAAATAGAAACTCAGGATGCTGTAATTTACAAAGAGATTTATGAGTTCTTCAGTTGCATAAGAATAAAAAGAAAGCATTAGCTAATTGTTGAGAAATACAGACCAAACTGAAAATGCTACATAAAAATATAACAATAAAATTCACATTAAATTATTTATTCAGTAATTAGAACAGTGACACTTTTCTTTATACAAAGCCTCCCCATCAGTTTTGATAAGAGGAGCAAAAAAGTTTAACCAAGTTTTGAGGGAAGCAGGGTTGGAAAACAGTAGAGGGGAGGAGGGGAACCCTGATTTGACTGATAGTTTTAAACAACAGCTACAAACAGCTAGCAGGGAAAGTGCAGCATAGTTCTGCAGATACTTTAGTAGATTACTGTAAACCTCAACTGCTATAAATATCAGTTGACTATAGGTACTAGTTACCTGAACCCAAGCTCACCAGAATCAACGCTGATTCCAATTGACGTCCACCAATGCTGGACCAGATCCCAGGTCACCACGCTATGCCAGCCAACACTGAACTGCAATTCGGGCATTTGAGGCTGGTCCCAATGATCTCAATGCCATTGAAGATTTCCAAAGACACCAAGGGAAGGAAGCAGTATTTGGGCTCCTATATGCAAACCGCCATCATCAATGATGCAAAGCTGATCCATCTTGAAGGCTTGAGCCTTTGAGCAGCTGCGTGAGATAGCTGCGATGTTTTAATTACCCCCATCATTAAACTACCTTTATTGTTAGCTAAAACCATGCTGCATTTTGCAGGGAACTCCAGCCCAGCTTTCACAGGTCTCATCACAGTGTCACAGAGCAAGAACAAAGAGAGCATTGTACAGACCAAGGGCAGCTAAAACACAGGTTTCCAGACACGTTTCTCATTCCCCTTGGCAATCAGTTCACCCCATAAGACAGGGCAAGTATAAACCTGCCAACTCAGCCTACTTTTAATATGTTGAGCAGTGGTTGCACAGCCATCTACATACAATGCTGGAGATGACCATCTCTTCTCACAGATCTACAAGTTCGTCCTTTGCAAGGTAACTGCTCCCGTCTCTTCTGTCACAGGGGCTGGATTGTGATCTTGCTCAGGCAAGAGACTCTTAGTCTTTAAAGGGACAACATCCTGCATCACAACTGTCAGATTGTGCCCATAGGGCTAATATGTAAAAGCAGTATTTATTTTTAAATACCTTCCTGCTTTACATGAGATTTCAGTTCCAAATAACATGCATCAACTTCTTTTAAAAATTCACACACAAACAATATTTATCATCCAAATACCCTTTAAAAGCTCAAAGGCTGACATATTAAAGCCAAAAAGTCAACTTTAAAAATATACATATTTCTAAATCATTTATAAGAAATATATGTTGCTGGTCCATTGATATGGAGAGAAAGCTTCTACCTGAAATTAATTAAAATAATCATTTTCAAAAAGATATGCTTGTCTGCTGAAAGGCAATATATTGCACCGCTCTACATAACTCTGCTGACCCCATGGTCATCTTTATAGGTACAACAAATTAGGCATTTTTAAAATATTGGTTTTTTGGTTGGGTTTCTGTTGTTGTTTTTGTTTTTTACAAATATGGAAAAAAATCTGTTCACTCCTGAGGTTACAGAGAATGCAATAAAATGCCTACATTTTCTCACTCTTAGGTGAGATTTAGTGACGTCATTCACTCCATTTCCAAAGGACATGCATTTGAAGTGTAAGGGTGGAATGAAGGGAACCCGGTATAGCTACACGTGTGTGTGTGTATATATGTGTATAAATATATACATACACATAAAGAATTGTGGGAGGAGAGCAAGACATACACACTAGCCTGGAAGCAGAAAGGCTGAGTACAGGTGAGCTGGTCCTAAGTGAAGGTGGGGGTAAACTTGACACTCCCTCCTGCAATGTCTGCTCTCTCCGAAAGCTGTGATGAGAGCTTCATCCTCAAAAGCATGTTTTAAGGCAGAAGCAGATGATTGAGAGAAAACTGCCATTCACTGAAGATCTTCACACTATGAAAGAGGTATCAGATAAATTGATCACTGAATTCGTCTGTCTGGTGAGAAGAGGAATTGGAACAAAGTTCATTATACTATTGTCAAGTGTAGCTTGTTCAACTCCTCAAAAATCAAATCGGCCTGGTGGTCAGTAGCTGCACTATTCCATTATATTGTTGGGGTAGAAATGCCCAGTTGAAACAAACTGGCATCTGCTTTTCAAAAATTGGTGGACAGCTTGAACCCTCCCAGTCTTCAAATGAAGACACGAAAATTGAAAGCAGATTTCTCAACATTAATAAGAATAAAATCAAATCTTTGACAACTTTAAGGAGTTTAGTATGTAGATTTTTCTTGAAATAAAACAATAATTTCCCTGTGTTCTCCCAGAAATAGTGACAGAGTACATCATGTTTTATAAGTCCTCGCAAAATGAATCATCCACTTTTTTGGGACAGCATCAGAATTCACCACACACAAAAAGAATGAAACAACTCCTTTAGTAATGCGTTAAGACACATAACTTGTCTGTGACCTGATTTTAAGGGCCTTTTTTCCTATTTGTGGAAACATGAGCAGTCTTAATATTTCTGTTTCTTTCTCACTGCCATCAGTTCTCCATAACTGCAATGTTGCGAGCAAGCACTCCCCTCCTTTTTTCAAGAACAAAACCATCACAGCATCTGCTTCTCATAAGCACATTTGTGCGTGTATGAGAGAGAGAGAGAGAAATAAATCTACTGAATTTAACTTAAAAGATTGTCAGGGGAAGGACTTTTTCTTTCCTATCCTTCAAATTGTAGAACATAGAAGTAGGGCTGCTGCTATGCTCCACTTATGCTTTTACTTCCAACTTGGTTGTTAGTACAGGGGATGGTTAGTGACTGAGGGAAGGGAAAAAAAAATAAATATTTGACTTTCAAAGTCGATTGACTGGTGCATGAATGGCTATGGAAGATAGCAGGTTTTTGTTGGCACTTGTCTCCCAGAGTCTGCAGAACTCCTATTGAAGTTCCTTCAACACACTCAAAGGTTCAGCAGTGGAAACTGGGCATATAACAGTAGTCCTTGAGGTGGAAGAGGCAACAGCTTCACCACATATTCATCCCCACTAACCATTAACTTAATAAAACAATCCAGAAAGGGATTCCAGTGCAAACTATGGGCCCGATTTTTCCTGTCTCATTCTGCTTTGTGATCTATAGGGAACAGGAGGAGGTCCCTCATCATCTGAGCTTGTGAAGAGGAAGGCAATGAACTGACCACTCTTGCTAGATTTTAAACTATTTCAGGAAGTCAGACACACTACACCTCAAAAAGAAATGTCAGCTTTTCTTTTGCTCCCCCCAAACTCTCCAGCCCTGAAGTTCAAAGAGGATACATTGCCTTTTTGCCTTCCAGCTTTGCCAAGTCCAGAAAAGATTAAAAAAACTTGTAAAAGCTTGGACTTTTTTTTTCCTTCCCAATGTTTCTCATACTGTCAGAACTATTATTCTTGAGATATTTCCTGAACTGTACTGTCCTGGTAAGAAAGTGAACCATGGCAGCTCTTACTGTGTTCCCCCTGTACAGTTTTATAATTGCACTATGAATTCATTGACAAACTGAGGAGCTGGCTCCAGCAGAGCAGCGATAAAACATAGAAGTGCCAGGAGAGTTAATTCTGTTAAGAAATACTGATGGTCTATAAAGATGAGTGGAAAAATCCCACCACATTTAATTCAGCATCCCAACACAGAAACTAGAACCCTACTATTTTAAAGTGATGTTTAAGCATAGTCCATTCAGCACTTTTACACTGTCTCAAACTTCCAATCAGCAAGACCACTTAAGGGCCTTACCAAATTGTGACATAATTCTGATGTCTCCAGTGCCAGCATGTCAAGCCCTCTCACGTGGCAAGGAAGAATGCTCAACACCTCATAGGATCAAGTTCAAAAAGCCTGAAGAGAAGCAGCAGCACAGGGAAGGAGGCATGAACCTCAGAATGGCATGCATATCCCAACACTCCCCCTTCCCTTTCACACATTGATCCATGTGGTTTCCACCTGACAAACCTACATTTACAACGCTCATTGCCTTAAAATTAAATTTTTCTTATCTCAGCCATGTGTTTATGTCTTGGTTTCCATTTAGCTGGTTTGTCTTTCAGACAGGGATGTCTGAAAACAGTGGTAAGAGAAATATAATAGGTTATAAGAGCCTTGGGAAATATTACAGGGGGATCCTGGGTGCACAGAGAAGAAAGGCAATGTCTCCAAGCAATAGGCAGGGCCTGGCAACCCAGGCTCTGATCCCGCACTCAGCCCCACCTAAGCACATGCTGACACTCACACTGGAGTCCTAGGGTTGGGCATGGGGGCTGACCCAGCTCCAGCCCATCACAGGACTGGGGCTGTCAAGGCTAATTTTGCAGCCCTTATTCAGAATTGGATCGTGTTCACTTTGGCTTTAACTAAAGTCCTTACTACACACGTCAGACCTAGGCCAGAAATGGGGTTTCCCAAACACCTTGCAGAGCACTGTGGCTAGACATGGCCGCATCATTTCCAAGTTCAGATTCTTACACTGACAGCAGCCAGGCCTGAATTTGTGCATGCAGAGTACACGCAACTTCTCACAAAATTCAAGAGCTGCAGCTGGGGTCTCATAGGCCCAGAGCAAATCTTAGGTTAGAGGAACAGACTTTGAAATCAACAGGAGCTGAACATTTCAGCGTTTTCCTTGAGGTGCTCAGCAGACAGATTAGGCCAGTTGAAAACATTTTATTTCCACAAGTCACGCATTTTTATAAAAGTGACATTTTTTCCTGAAAGATGATGTTATAAGTTACCACTATTGAAATGGCTTATCTGAAAGTCCTGCCTCCTTGGCTGAAATAAGAGTATACTGACATTTATGAGCACTATGACAGCCTGAAATATAATCCATAGGAAACTATGTTCAACAGCTTCAACGGATCATGGATGAGGCCTAAACTCATGTCTGATTTAAATCTGTAAGAGTATTTGGTCCATTGTGAAAGAATGGGTGGGTTGAAAATGCAGTTTCTGCAGCCCCAGGCTTTGCTCCATGCTAAAGGTGTTTGCAAGCTTCTGACAATAAGCACAGCACAAAGCCACCTTTAGAAGCAAGAAAATAAAAACACCCTTACTACAGTCTAACACCACTAGGGAAAATATTTGGCTGAAAATTTAGGTGTGAATTACGCTTGCTTAAGCTAGAACAAAAGGACAAAACCATCAAAATCTAGTAATGTGGAGACAAAAAAGGTTTAGGTCTTTAAAAAGAAAGATAGACATTTGAGGTAACAAACAAACAAAAAAACAATGCACAAAAACATCACAGACATCTAAAAATAACATTTTATACATTTTTTTTTTTGCCAGTGCTTCTCTGAGAGCAAGTTCTTTAAACAGAACTTAACAATTTTACAACTTTTTTTAAAAAAATATGTCATCCTAAAATAGCCCATCAATTCTTACCCAAACTTTCTGTATTTCTACAAAAATAAATGCACAAAGAGCTACAAAATACTGTATTCCTGAAAGGAGGCGCACTGTAGTCAAGGGAGAGTCTTTCTCCTGACAATTGAGACTGTTCATAAAAATATCAAGCTGAACAGAACAAAACAAAACACTGTTAAAGGAGCAGAAAGGAGTTAGGTTGCCCAGCTGCAGCAGGCTCAGATGAGGAAAGAAAGGTTAGGTGTTTTTTTTTTCCAACACTGTGGGACCCATAAACAGCCTTACAAACAAAAGGCTCAATAGCAAAACCAGAATGCTTGGCTCTTCATCTTCATGTGTGTCCTTTGCCCCATGCAGAAGGAGTCAATGACTGTTATATCGCGCGACCAGCTGCACCAACTCCAGCTCTAGCTGGTCTTAATTTATCCAAACTTCAGAACCAAGAAGCCTCCTTGCTCTTGTCCTGATGCTGTAGACCTACATTTCAGAAAAGGAAAAAAAAAAAAATTTAAAAAAATTGATACAGCTTTTTCCACCCCTCCCCAAGCAAGTAAATAAGGCTAAACAAAAACAAACAAAAAAAACCCCAAACAAACAAAAGACAAGTAAAAGAAAAAAACCCACAACTTACCAGCCTAGTGGACTTGTTAGTGACATTGCTATTGTTCCCAATTTTATTATTGTAGTATAAGCTTAAACCACATTTAAGTTTTAGGCTGGCTCAAGTGGTTCAGGAATGCTGATAAAATCCTGTGTGTGCTTCCTTGTTTTGGCCTCATTTGGAGCATGGCATAGCGTGATAAAATCCTCCAGCAAGGTCTGTATATATAATCCAGTATGCAACAGCATCATTTTTCCTGATAGGGGCCAGCCACAGACTTTACTTCATTTAGAAAACACCTCTGACACTTTAGGATCTCACAGTTTCTGTGGCATTTCACCTTACAAAGGAGAGAAGGAAAATGTTCCCACAGCATGAAAAAACCCAAATAATTTCACCTACAGAGTGTCAGATTTTTAGCCAAGAATGGCTAGTGCTTCCACATGGGAAAAATTAATGATTTTCAGCTTGCATTTGTTCTGAGTTACTCTAACATTTTCCTTTATAAAAAGTGAAGACTATCCAATAAATGTGGTGTGATGTTGTGGCTTCAGCATTATAGGCTTGGAACCTGTGTTATAATCTGAGATTTCTGTGCTCCAGAGGGATTCAATTTTTGCTAGATTTACACCCAATAGGGCATATACCTAAAGTGCAGACAATAGAGGGGGAGGTGCACATGAAACTTCCCAAGGAAGATACATTCTTGCTGATTTATAAGGAAAGTAGAAAGGAAAGAGGTGCAGGACATATTTTAAAATGTAGTAGGACTCGCTGATTTAAAGCCTTCCTCTTGACGTTTTGAGCGAACTGAATCACATTTTGTGGAATAAAGATGCACTTCCCACTATAAATCATCATTGCCATATAGACAGCAATGCTCCACTCTGTGTCATAGTACATATTGCCCTGCTACAGTGTACCAAGACCAACACAACAGGTACCTGATCTGCTAAGAATTTAGGGCAAATTTCACCACTAACATGAAGTATGTGCAATTCCAGATCTTGATGATTTTGCAACCATTGAAGCTCCATGTTCATTTGTTCATTAACCTGTGAAAATTGACAATTGGCTCCTTGTTTTAGGAGCACAAACAGTTAAATTTCTAATGATGATCAACAACACCTCAGAGTTGAGCTACAAAACAATTAATAGTCACATAAAAGTTGACAGCGTATTTCTCTGTGCAAGGATCCCCAAGCAGCACCCAAACATTTGTGTGTCCAGGCACAGACAGACAGGGAAAGCAGAACACACAAGTATAGCATGCTAAACCCGGTTAACTGTCTTTCTGCTCCATACCACATGCATTTGCACCTATTTCTTTAGATTGGAAAAAATGGGATGTCTGTTGACTAAAGCACGCCTATAAAAACACGTTCAGAGGCTCTTTACTCAATAAGGATGTCTCCTTGTTGCTTCAGTGTTACTTGATTTCCTGGCAGCACTATTCATAGGCAGAGTCATAATAAAATGCTGTTAGTTTCCTTCACAGCTCCCTCAAAGTTAGCAATGATAATTTTCTGTTATTTTTCCCCTGCTGTTTACAAGAAAAAAAAAAATCCCTAACAGCAGAAACCTTTCAGAGTGGAAAGGAGTCATTCAAGTTCACCAGTAGAGCACGAAAGGTCACTAAAGGCAATGAAAGCTGATGAGAAACTGCTTATACAGCTACTAGAAGCTTAAAATAAAAAACCAAAACCAAAAAACTAATAACACCCCTGTTGTTTAAGAGGATGTCCACCTGATAGTAGCAACTGGTAGAAGGGGAATAACCACCTGAATAGACACTTTCCTAATTGGTTGTCTTCAGAACAAACACAAATAACTACAAGGCAGTTTAAGGTATAGTTATTAAGTCTAAACAGTCATGGAAAATAATTTAAAAAAAAAAAAAAAAGGTTGCCTTAGTTACAGAACTGAATGTAGAACCCTTTCCATGCCTTTCCCTCATAATATTCCCATCTCCTTCACGGCAAGGCTATCTGCAGTCCTAACATGTCATCCAAGTGCAGACCTGCTAATAAGCGAGCGCTTTCACTTGCAGCCTGCTGGAAGAACATTCTCCTCTTAGTGAAGACATCCTCCCTTGCATTGCATGAGGCAGTATTGCCAGACCAGCACAACTCCCCATCTCTGGGATACCAACATTTATAGATAATTGCCACACAAGCAGAATGCATGTTCTCTGGGAGCATTTAAATAAACTTAATGAGTTGTGACAAACTCATGGGGTATGTATGAACAGAGATAACCACAGAAGGCAGCAGATTGACCACCCAAATTCCATATTCAACATGACACACTGACTTGCAGGCATTTCCTAAAGTCAATTTCCTATAGTTAGTCAGGACTAGAGGATGTTATATTAATCGACCTAAATGCAAAGTTACACACCTCAGTGCGCACAACTTCGCACAATAAGGGATGTTCACTTCAATTTTAAGATAGACTTACAGCCCTCAGATATGCCAAAATCCTGCTCTGCTTTTGGTGTGCTGGGGCTACAGGAAACCTCCTCCAGCACATCTGTCCACCAGCAGGACAGGATATCCTCCTAGGCTCCGTAAGAGCACGGCAAGTTGCTCTGCTGTCCTCCCACAGGGCTGCCAGCAGACCTGGCAGCTTCCAGCACAGCTGGATCTGATGGACCACCTGAAGTGCCCAATGTGCAGGGCAGCCTCCCACCCTGCCCCTGAGGGAAACACTGGTGGCTGTAACCACAGAAATTTCCCCCTCCCCTCCCCACGCCCGGTTTCAAGTGCTCAACTCAGCTTGTGCACCCTTAACGTAAACACGAGGATTTAGCCCCGACACTGTGGGATTACAGCTGCAGCAATGCTCTCTGTACGTACGCCATGAAATGCAGTCTACGCTGTTAGAGGCTGACCTTGCTTTGCTTGACATCTGTGGGACAGGGAACTGAGGCCTAAAGCGCAAATATGCTGTGCTCATATCTATAGGTTTATATTGATGCTTGATATAAATTATACTTTTAGATTGAGCATTATAGCTTAGGCACCTCAGCTTTGGAAAGACACTCCATATCAGCAGCCACAAAGATAACAATTTTTAATATATTCTCATGTAGACTAGCATTTTCTTTAATCCCACTTGTAACAATAAAGAAGCTTCTAAAAGGGTTAATTTGCAGCAGACAATGGGAGGATTAAGCTACATTTAATGGGAATCAGGTAGCTAAATCCCTCTTCATCCTCTAAAACAGGACCATGTAAATTCAAACAGATGTGCAAGACAGATCAATACTTTGTTAGCTCTACGAGCAGTGATACACTGATGTCCCACACAATGTGTTCTGAAACATAAATTCCCAAACTATACCGTGCATGCAAGTGGGAAGCCCTCTTAGTCTTTGAAGCGATTCAGCATCATCCATTCATGAGACTGAATATTTGGCTTAGTATGGCAGAGATGCAACAACGTAGCTGGAAGAGGATAACATTACAGCCAGCCTGCCCTGAACCCAACACTGTCATTCCACATAATTCAGCATGAGGAATTTTACAAATGTTTCTATAATTGCATGTGACAATAGCGCAAGAAGGGCTCTGAAAAGCAATGTCTAGGTATATGCCAAATGAACTTCACTATATAAATCATCTGAAGCTCGTGGAATCTGATATATTGACAGCTCCACAGGTTGTTGTCTTTTATTCCGCAGGGAGATACGCGTGAAGGCTTCCAGAAGTGAAATTTTCTTGCCACTATGACCTTACCCTACTCAGGAGTAACCACTTTTATGCCACAGAAAGCCAGTACATTCTTCAGTCTCTTCAGTTTTTAGGCTCTCTGCTTAGATTGCTCTCTCATGTGAGAGCCAAATGTAATGAAATTCTGTATGATGTGGAGACTTATCCAGTATAATCCTCCCCTGGAGTGGACAAGAAGCAAGAAAAACTTCACCTGTGCTGGTGAGTGCTGAATGTGACTCAGAGTGGTGCTTCAGCAGCCCCCTCCTCTGCCTGGCAGAACAACCACCCTTCCCTGGGGCGACACCATTTGAGACGCATGCAAAACCCTGGGGCAACTAGGCTCCCTCTTTTCACCACGATGAGGAATGCCTGTCACCAAATTATTCGTCTCAAATCTACCAGCTGTAGGCAAAGCTGGAAAGGGAGCTTCGAGCTTTCCTGCCCTTCCCAGCAAGCCTCTGCTTGGAGAGCACAGGAGAGATGGCTGTGCAGGGTAAAAGAGCAAGTAATTGTAATGTCACAGGCTACCACTACCTGCTGCGTTTTGTCGCTTGCTCCCTTGTTTCCAAAGCCTTATGTGCCAAACTGGTTCTGCCTGGTAAGGTTTTGCTGCAGTGTTTTGGTGCACGGCTATTTTGAATAGTCACAAACAAGTGAGACATTGCTTTGCTGAGTTTGTCTGTTCCTGCAAGCCAGTCACGCATCATTTGTCCTCTTTCTTTTCCCCCACAGGAACTCATGGACTAAAACCCACTCATCAGGCATAGGGCAGAAATTAACTGTTCAGGCCTTCTCCACTGCCTCCCATGCAGAGTAGACAACAACAAAACATGCAAGCCACTGTTAAGCACTGTCAAAACAGAATCCTGATATAATAAAATCAGCATCCAAATGTACCCCTCCATAGCAATCTTCACAAGGAGCAGGCAGCACCATGCAAAGGTACCGTGTTCTTACAGAAAAGAGAAAAAGCACTTGGTTTATTAGAGGAGACTGCCCTATGGCTACAGACTGTGATGTGAAATGAATCTATTTTACAGACCTCTGCCTAGAACCTACGGAAATAAGTTTAGTTTGATGGTGAGCACAGCTCAACCAGCATCTCTACTCTTCGTGACACCTGGATATACACAGGAAGGAAGTGCTGATCTGTTCCAATTTAGATGAGCAAAATGCAGTCCCAATGTACTGACAAGTTATTAGTTCATTCCTCATTGGAGCTATACTTTGGTGAATGCACGCATGAACTAGCTGGACAAGCTGAAAGCTTCCACGTGGAAGTTTAATTAATCATTTCCCACAAGATTTAAACCAAAAAATGTGTATCATATCACAACTCATTCAGCTTGAATGGGACCAAGGCAGACAAAGGTCTCTAAGCAAAAGGCAGTGAGAGCTGGATGTTTCACAGCTCATCTGCCCTGGTTACAATTTCAGGAGGGATTCCCACCTGGAAATATATTTGGAGAAGGCTCTGAAAACAAGCCTTGCTTCAACTGCAGGGAGTCCACTACTTTGCTCAAATTCTTCCCGCTAAAACAAGTCACAGACACAACTGAACCATCTTACCTGTGTCAAACCCAAAACTTGGCACAATGTCCACCGTTCCGTGAAAGGCTCCAGCCCATGCTGAGGTAGCGCTGGTGACAGCAGTGGGATCTGTCTTTGTCACATCGCACTGGGGAGCAGGAATCCTGGCTGCACGAACTGAAGGCATCAGCAGGGACCCATACCGGGGGTCGCGGTGTGAGCTGGGATGGTGATGGTGCATGTGTGGATGAGGGTGATGACGATGCATGTACACATCATGCATGTGTGCATACGAAGGGCTCACCTGAGATGCTAAAGGATAATGCCAGGATTCAGATGTGGCGGGGGGAGGAGGCTGGGCAGTCTGATGAAGGCCATGTCCTGGCCAGCTGCTGGGATCTGGTGTTGGGAAGGTGCCTGGTGCAGTAACGGGGAAATCAGGGTGTACTCCGCTTAAGCATGGTGGAGGGGGAGGCTGATAAGAGCTGGTCCAAAATGAAGTTGGGAAACTGCTCCTTTGGCTTGAAATTGTTGAGCTTTCTGGTAGAGAGGAGAGAAACAAAGTATGACTGAAGCTGAACAACACATTTAATGACAAAACCCCACAATGATTTTCTACTCTTTCAGATTTGTAACACTGAACTCAAGCTTCCCCAGCAAGTACAGAATCACAGGACAGGTGAAGTAGGAGGGGATCCTCTTATGATTATCTGGGTCAACAATCCTGCTCAAGTGGGATCACCTAGAGAAGGCTGTGCAGTATGGTGTCCAGTGAGATTTTAACTGAGATCCAAACCCTACATCACCTCTAGGCAACCTCTTCCAGTGTTTGGACACTCTCAACATCAACAAAATAATTTTTTTAAAAAATGTAGTATTGTGTTCAGATGGAGTTTTCTGTTTTCTAATTCGTGCCTATTGCCTCTCATCCTGCAAGCAAGCATTGCTGGGGAGAGTCTGGCTCCCTCATCTTCATTCCCTCCCATTAGGTATTTGCACATAAGATAACCCTTGAGAAGACTTCTCCAAACTGAAGAGACACAGGTCTCTCAGGATCTTGGCACAGGAATTATGAGGAGAGGTTAACTCCTGACTGAACCAGAACACATCATTTAGAAAGGCAGCTGTTGTGGCTGTAAATGCTTCTGAGGACAGAGAACCAGGTCACACTGCAGAATATGAGACATTTGGCTAAAGGAAGAATACCAGATCTTCTCAAACTAATTGCAAGTTTTAATAGGATAAATATTGTATCCAACACACGTTATGTTGGTCCCTTATAGAAGAGATCATGTTGCCCTGTACCCAATAGGATCAGACAAACAGAATCATCTGTATAACTGAAATAAGTTTTTGTCAGAAATAAAAGACTCACTGTTTCTTACAGCTAGGGTTCAACTTATATTTAAATGGATTTCAATACCTCTACATTATGAAATCACATTCTAAAAATTCCTCTTTTAAAGGAGCGGTTAGTGTTTTTGATGTGTAGGAAAGTATTGGCATCTCCATTCTCACAATCCTCTTGCCAGCTCATGTTTGAAAGTACTGCTTCATGCAATATGTCTCAGCTCAAATAGGGTTTTTTCGGTCAAAGATGGAAACATAAAAATACAAGACTTTACCCCTGATGAAAGAACAACTCATAAAAATAGCCTACGGAGAAATAAAGCCAGGGAAATTTTATATTTGACGAGGCGAGGAATCCTCTGTTCCTCATATAGCATTTACAAAAATATTTATATTATTTTTTTAAATGACCTTTTGTTTTGCTTTGTTTAACAAACAACTGGCATGAGACTTGGGTGAAGACACCATTGAGAATGAACAGATTCTTCAGACACTCCTGCCTCTGAACTTTGCTTACAGAAAAATGTTTTGGAAACAAAAACTGTAAAAGTGTTTTCTGACTGCATCACTAGGACACTCACGTATCTGGTTTTAAATCCGTTAAAATCATAGAAAGTTTTTCCACACATCAGTTGGCTTTGATTTATGCAGTTTATTGAGCCTGATTAACTTCCGATATGGGAAATAAACTTTGCAAACCCACTACGGAAAAACATAGAGAACTTCTTTTAGTACCAAACTGCTTCAGAGGCTGCAAGCTTATCTATCAAACTATACTCCAACATGGCTTTCTTCAAAAGGTTGCTTCTTCTTTTAGTGACATATTCCTATTGTAATTCATTGTAGAACTGGAGAGAGCTTCAAGCATATAACAGAAGCCTCAGCACACCTCCAAAACGGGTATTGTTTCTTGTTTGTAAATTGTTCCTTCTTATGAGGGATTAGGCTAAGATAGAGAGTGCACATTGTTCAAAGTGTTGGCATCAGGGCTGACATAAAAAAAGCAAAAACAAGCTTCTTCATGTCCAGTCTCTCATTTTCCTCACTGCTTAATAGAGAAGCACAGCCTGACAATGCCTTGCCAGTATTCTGGAAAATTAATCTCCGTAATCAAGAGTTTTTGGAAGCTATCTGGCTGTTATCTGCACAGAAAAGCCCTAAATCCAAACCATCTCTTTTCAGAAAAGCACAGAAAACCACAAAGTATCTGAAAGACAACTTTAATACCAGGAGAGAGCACTTTAAACCACTGGATATGCCAATATGAATTCAACCCAGATTGCATACCAGCTTGGCTTTACCAATCATGCAGAAGTTCTAGGCCACAGAAAACATATTGGGTCATCTCCATTTTTCAAGCTGATGCACATTTCACAAAGCCATTACCACTGTCAGAAACTACCATGGACCAGCTCCACTGAGATACCATTGAGTGTAACAGCAGAGACCCAACCTCACTGGCCAAAGTCAAGTCATGTCACTAGAGATACTGGGTCCATTGAGGTTATATGGTCACGCAAGAAAACTTAATCCACCTTGAGGCCTCACAGAAGATGCTACTAAATATTAAGTGTTCAGCAACCCCATCAACAAGAACCATCTCTGTATTGAATCACAAGCCCAAACTACCACACATTTCCACAGTACTTGAAGGGTTTCCTTTCCTTCTCACCTTTAAAATGGCAAGCACAACCAGTTATCTTTACAGATACCATCATCTCAGATGCCTTGCCTCTATGGGGCATGGCAATGGAGAAATAGCCATTTCAGCACTGTCCTTGGAGGGGGGGGGGGGAAGTCTCAGTAGCTTCCATGAGCTTTCAGAAGGGTGGAAGGAGGCACTTAACAAAAATTGTCTGCCAAGGAAGATACTAAGATACTAGTTACCACAACTTCCTACTCTAAGTACAAGGAGGCAAGGAGGTGGCAGCATCTCAGATACCACAAAGTGGTGACTAAGGCTAAAGTTCATGGTGGCTGGCCAACAAGCAATGAAAACATGACAAAGCACACATGCTATAAAGAAGACAATATTGGAATTTTCTGTAATGTAATATAACTTATTAGTTTTGCAGGAGGAAAAAAAAATCCAAGAAAGAAAAAACCTAATGTTCTCAGCTGGGAAAAAATTGTTGATAAAAATTATGTTAAGGTAACACTAGTTTCAAGGTATCATTAGTTTCATTACCCTCAAAAAAGGCTTCAGGTAGCTACATCTACAATTGAATATTTAAAGTCCATGTTATTGGAGCTTGTTGTAGGGAACTATATTTTATAAAAAGACAGTTTTGAAGTTAATTTTAGCCTAAACTGATCAGTATTTTCAACATACAAAAGACGAAAACTTGGTCTTTTCAGGACAGCAGGTTCTATTTTCCATTCACAAGCAAAATCCCTCCTCAAAACAAAAAACTCACATCATCACCTCATGGTGAAATTACACTTTGCGCTTCCATCAGGACACTAAAAAAAACCCACACCCATAAGACATAAAAAAAAAAAAAAAAAAAAAAAAAAAAAGAAAAAAAAGGCAGAAAATGTTATTAATCCCTCTTTCCAGCCAAAGGAGAAATAATGCAGTGAGCCAAGGAGTCAGTTTGTGCCCACACACTTTCCATTTAAATCTGTACCTTCCAAAACAACTATTGTAAATGCTTTTTTTTCCAAATTATCTTTGAGTAATTTATTGACAAAAATTCTGATTACCCATGAAGGTTATGTATAAAAGATCTTCAAGCTAACGGTATTTTAACTTCTTTAGGTAACAGGATACATATTCACATCCATTTGCTGCAACTGAGCATCTTTGACAACTGTACATGAACCAGAAGACCAAGGTGTTAGCATCACTCCTTCCCCACTTTTTTTCAAGCCAGCATGTTTCAGAAAACTCACTTTGGTTTGACAAAGCTCTTGTCAGCTTCTCTTTTTTGGAGAAACAGATACCCTCAGCTTTCTCGGTGTCCAAAGCACAGAAGCAAGCAGCCCTGCCCAGCAGCTTCCCTGGGGATTTTCATACCGCTTCAGCAGGTGCAACGACAGCAGAGGGCATATCCTCTTACTCTATTCCTGGAAGATTTTCAGGACAGGACGACCTCCATTCCCTGCCGACAGCACAGGGCACGCTGGGTCAGGAGGCTGAAGAACCCTTATGCCAGGCCACCCTCTCCCCTGCAGAACTTTATGGGGAGGGGCTGTGCAACCTCAGGGGGAGCCATGGAATAGTAGCAGGGTATGTCTGAGGCCGAAGAGAAGACACACAACCCCACCCATAGTACGTCTCCAAGCTTGTGAAGAGGGCTTGCTGTAGGCATGAGGTCTCTGGGGACTGTCTTGATCCCATCTCTAAAACATTTATAGCCTGTCTGGGCCACGTACAAATGCTTCAGCCTCCTTTTTAGTAAGAATAGGTTCAATCCTGCTCTCAGTTGAGTCAACGGAAAATTTCCCATTAACATTAATGGTCCCGGCTCAAGCCATAAATTCCTCTAGCTCCCTAGCCACTTCTGCTGACCTTTGCTTAAACTTCCTCGGATTTGTCATCATCTTTCTGGAAAGCAAGTCCTTCTGTGCTATTTTTCTAGTCACAGTGGTTTCCAAAAATCCTGTCTCTCTTTATTATCTATAACTTTCATCAATACACTCTCACCTCAAGATTGCTGATTGTGAACTCCACCACTCCTACAAGGATCCTGACAGTACCTCTCTCACTCAACCCAACGCAAGGCCATTACTCACTCAGTTCATGCCCCTTTGCCACTCCACATAAGGACATGATCAGAAATAATGCAGCTGGGGATCTGAAAAACTACTCAGACTGCCACATTCAACGAAGTGGAAAAAATGTCTTACCAGCATGCTTTCTCCAGTCACCAATTTTGAAATCTTCCCTGTAAAGTCTACCTAGTTTATCTGGCAAGATGTGCTCTTTGTTACGCTGATCATGCTTATCTGCATAAGAGTACGTATGCATAAGTGCAGTATGCAAATGCCTCACAGTCCCTACCATGTTTCTACACCCTGCTCGGAAGCCGAGGAACATCATCCCCAATTACACACAGGAAGCCAGCAGCGGTGGCCTGTGAGCCCTGCCCGTGGGCAGGCTGCAATGCACCACACCACACCACACGGCTGCAGCCACAGGAGCCAGGGCTTGCACCCGAGCTTGTTCCAGCCCATGCTGACTCCTCCCTACCTGGAAAGCAGCCAGAGACGAATTGTAATCACCTGGCAAATTCACCCGAGAAGGCTGTATGGGTCTCCTCACATCCAAGGCCAGCATCCCAAACAGCTTTGGCTCTTGCCTCGCAGGCCAAGTTTCACACTTGGAGCTTAAAAATAAGCCTCTAACCTTGCAGCAGACGTCTGTGAAGCCACATGAGCTCTGCTGCATTCCTTCCAGGCCTTGGTGGAGCTGCGGGCTATGGCAAGAGAGGGACATGTCTGCTTCTTTCATGCCTTTGACACCTCTTTCCCACTTTAACACTTCAGATCACTCAACCCCAAGAAGCACCTTGGTTCTTTCAAATCTACGGGGATTTTTCCACCTCCACAGAGGAGCAAAATTTCAGCTGCAATGCAATATGTATTACCATGACATAGACCCGGCCACGCCACAGAAAGCAAATTACTGCTCCTCTTACCTCTCCACAGAGGATTTAACCCTGCCTTGCTCTTCGTAAGGGCAGTTTCTGGACTGAAGCTACTGGCTTGGCTCAAAGCTCTTGAGAAGTGTTCATCCACTACTGAACCAATGTCTCCCTGGAAGTAAGTGAAAAGGACGCAGCGAGAGTTAAGGTACTCCATCTCGGCAGGCTGGTCTTTCTCATCCTCCTCTTGCTTGCTGGGAAGGGTCACTTCCAGAGACTCCTGCATCTTGTTGTATACGGCTAACTTCTTCTGGGATTAAAAACAAAACAAACGAGATGTATCACTGATGGCATTCAGTGCAAACTCAACATCTGGTTTCCTTAAAGAAAAATAACCGAATACATTGAATATCCATTTCATAATTACGGTTGGAATACAGGGATATTTTGCACCAACACTGCACAAAGAAGAGATTACCAGCACCACTTAGAGTTTTTATTCATCACACACAGATGGACCTGCTTCTCAGGCACGTTTCACAACCACAATTTATCAGCAACAGCTTTCACTCAATACCTTAAAAAGAAAAGAAAGACTCCAACAACGCACTCCTGACTCCCACCTGGAAAGGATATTCGCACCAGTAAAGGCTACAGAGGTCGAGTCCAGCCCCGCGGAGGGGTGGCCAGATACACAACGTCTGCACTTCACCCATCTAGGTGAAAATGCACCAGGTTTTGCCAACCGCACTGCCCTAGTTGAGAGCATATGGCCCACTGGATTCCTCTCATCTACTCCTTGTTGAAGATGTAAAGATGGGAGAATTTGGTGCTTCATGAAAGATTTTCCACCGTGTCAGAGTCCACAAAGCACATACGCTGTCACTCACTGCCAAGAAAATGTGTATCATAGGAAGCTATACCTTAGGGTGCTGTGTAGGGTTTGGATGGGGGTGGGGCTTGAGGGAAGATTTTTGTTTTGTTGGTTGGGGGTGGTTTTTTGTTGTTGTTTTGAGGTGGGGGTGGGAGGTTTTTGTGCCTATTCCTTTCTTTCTTTTTATTTTTTAAGTATCATCTTCTGGAAAAAAAGGACAAAAATTCAAGTCATAGAAAACCTAAACATGTCATCTGGGGGAAGAGGGGAACTGACAAGTCTGCAAACACATGCAAAAAAATCTACCCTAAACTAAAGACACAGAGAAGCATATAAAAAAAAACAAAACCCCACACATGCCATCTGTGAATGCCTGAATGCCTATTTCAGAATCTTCTCTCTCTCTCTCTCGAACCAAACCTAAATGTCAAAATAAATGTGTGTGAAGATCCATTTTACATGGAACATATTTTTCAGATGTTCCACTTTACAACTGTTTTCACAGGCAAAAAAAAAAAAAAAAATCTCCCCTCAACAGTCAAGCTGCAGGAATCATAGCTTTTAGCTAGCTAGCCATTTCCACAGCTGACTTTACACACAAGCAGCTTCAGGAACCCAAAACCAACTACAGCACATACGTAGAAGTATTTCATAGCTCTTCTATAGAATTACAGTTTGACTTATCTTTTATGGTTTGCTTGGCAACACCTTAGCACCACCAGAATCTCTTTCAAGTTTACAGCTTTCTTCCCTTTTCCCAAAGTTCTTCTATAGGAAAAGGTAAGAAACTACACAGTCTATGAAGCTCCATTTATACAATAAATACACTGGTCTGATTTAGAAGTAATCAAAAGTCATTTTCCAATCTTGTATACCGTCGATATATTTACAATTTATACTTTCCAAAATCATATAAGCCGATACAAATTCTTGCATTGTAATACAAAATAGATACTCTGAGGCTAATTCTTGATTATGAATGGTTATTAAAAATTAACTGTAAGAACTGTAAGAAAAAGGAATTAAAACCTATAATGCTAAATGCTCATAGCAATTAAGTGATGCATCTGTCATTACAGTAGGTTAACAGATAAACATAAACCAGCTCAGTAATACTTTTAATTCCAATGCTGTTATGTAAACTGCAACAAGGGATGTAAGTAATTTTATTTCACAGTTTGGGATATCTAAACAATGGTCTGGAATTCAAGTAATTCTGTGCTTCACAAAGCAAGTTATACCATGGCTCTGGTTAGCACATTATTACTTACATACAGATTTATCCCCTTAAAAAAAAAAAAAAAAAAAAAAAAAAAAAAAAAAAAAAAAAAAAAAAAAAAAAAAAAAAAAAAAAAAAAAAAAAAAAAAAAAAAAAAAAAAAAAAAAAAAAAAAAGAAACAGCAAATCAAAACAGTTTTACTAGAAACTTAAAAAATGCTAAAAGGCTCCACAACATATTTTTCAAAATGCAGAATTCATACCTTTTTGTAAATGCTTTGTTCTTTCTGCAAACAAAGAAAAAAAAATCTCTTAATATTTGTTTCTGAAAGACTTACTAAGGTATCACTCACAGTAAGCTTAATGGTTTTGTGTGAGTGATCATGGAGTGACGAGACCTTAGTAAGACAGAAATGGTTATAACAATATTGCATATACAAGAGCTCTATGCATTAGAAATCTGTGACAGATCTATGCCAGTGACTTGATCATTTTTAAAGGTGCACCATAACCCAGATCCTCTTAAAAATGCAAGACAAGTGTTTGGGGAGAGTGCTTTTTTCATTTTTATTTTTGGTTGGGTTTTGGGTTTTGTGTAGAGACGAAGTACGAAAGAGATCCTTTATGGAAGTTTAAACAGCTATTGAAGTATTACAACATCTCAGGCAGAGTGTATGTGCCGGACCTTGAATACATGCAACACAGTTTAAAAGTTGACTTCTACCATTATAGGTACATTATTTGTATTTATACTGTGAGTATGCAAATACATATACAAGAATGCAATTATATAGAGAAACACATCATTTAATACAGCCTCTGGCTTGACTTGGTTATCAGGAAGGAAGTCTTTCAATGTTCCTATATAGAGACTGGAGCTCAGGAAATTAAAACTTATCTCCAGAGTCGCTTCTCTGTGCAGGAATGTTTCCCCTTCCACAGCTTAAGAATCTAATTCATTTTCCATTTCAACTCTCTTCCCTCCCCTCTAGTCCATGGGCAGTCATTACAAGATATTCCGAGCACTTGCTGTTTTTGAAAACAGCAAATCTGTTTGTGGTTTGTCTGTTTGTTTGGTTTTTTTGACATAGAAAAAGATAGCAGTACTGATGGACAAGTACAGAGCCTAGTATACAGACTGAAGTTGTTTACAGTGAAAAGTGTTTCGTGGTGAGTTTTTTGTGAAGGATGAGAGTTCTAAAAAGATTTTTCAAAACTGCTTCAGGCCTATGATCAGATACCATTCTACTGAATTTGAACTTCAAGAAGAAATTGACAGCCTGTAATTACAACACTTTAAATAAGAGACTATAGTGAGATAAAGTGATTCAAGTTTTCCTTGTATGCAGTATATATACACCCTTTCCATTGCATACATCCTTTATTAAAGTTTTTTCTTTCCCTAACCCACTTAAAATGCCTTGCTTGTACACAAATTCTCCGTTATTTGTTCGGACCTTAACAGTAAACTTCTTACAACATTTCTAACTGCAGTTGTGTGAGTAGAAAAGTATGCAAGATCATCAACTGCTAGACGAATTTGTCCCACCATCATGGCAGTTTGGGGAGGGCAGTGCAGGATGACACAAACCAAAAAACAGGTTAGGTTTCTGATAACTAATCTGGGCTCGCCCAGTTTCACTTGTGCTTTTTCAGACGAACAGTTCTCGCATATATTTAAGCTGCCAACAGGATCTGTAATAGCTTTACAAAGAGTATTTTCTGAGCAAACGCAACATATTTCTTGCCTAAGTTCAGATCTCTAATACTTTCATATATTCATGAATTCCACCTCTCTTCCTTACCAACTAGAGGCTGAGATTAAGCAACCTTTGAGAAACAAAACAAAACAAACACACAAAATCTCATCTTGGCCAAGACCCAGAATACAGAACTAAAAGTCAACTTACCATACTGGGAAATAGGGAAATTCAGTGTCTATAGCACCTGATGCTGGCTTACATAATAGACCCAAGTTCATGGCTGAAGGATGAAGGTACAACCTCTGGATAAATAATGCCGTACAGCATAGGCTGAATCCAGCTTAAAGGAGGTTGTGGTTTGTTTTGGTTTTGGTTTGTTTGGGTTTGGTTTTTTTTGTTGTTGTTATTTCATATAATCACAGTCTTTTCCAAAGACGATTTCAACTCTTCAAGTAGTCTAACAAGAGGAAACTAAAGGTCAACAGCAAATCACCACTAACACAGCAATAGTAAAGGGAGCATTTATGCTGGATAAGCATCATCCTGTCTTCTGGAGTAAAACTGACCGCTTTTAGATCAAGGAAGCATGTGGTCCAAAATCTCACACAAAACCCCTGTCTTGAAGAGTCCTGTTGTTTTCCAACATACTCTACCCAGAACCAAGCAAAATGGTTCTCCTGCAGTGAAAATCCGGCCACATTAAAGCCAATGGTAAAAGTCCAACTGACTGCAAGGGCCCCAGATCTCACCTGGGAGGTCTGGTAAAAATGTCAGAACATTCCTCCTAACAAATTGAAAAATATTCCCTTCCAGCTGAAACCAGCTACTAATCACCAAAAAAAAAAAAAAAGAACCAAGAGCAGTTGAGAATGGAGAAAGTTTTAGGTTAGCCAGGTTTGAATCAAAAATTCAGGCCAGCTCTTATTTTACATATAAGCTAGCTGTGTATTGCTACAATTAATTGTCTCCATACATGCCATCATATAGCATATGGCCCTTTATGTTCCCAAGTATGAAAGTCTGGTGTGCCTGGGGCCACCTGTTACAGATTTTCCATTATGAGGGAAAGAACAGGAACCAAAAATAAAGAATAACTACACTGAAGAAACACTACATGACCCTGTCCTGAGAAAAAGGCTGTCATTTGACATAAGCTTCTGAGAAGGAATTTCAGCATCAAACTCCAGGCAAATCGCGGACAGTCCTCCATTTGTGGAGCTGTCTGCCAAGCAGGCTCCTATTGATAACACAGAAAGTATTCAAGGAAGAAGACAATTTCAAGCAATCAGGGCATGGAATGCTGGGTCTGAAAGCGGCATTTACTGCATGCCATGAAAACACGAAACGCTAACTTCTACCCTCACAAAGGAGCAAGCCAACAGCATAGCCACACGCTTTCAGGTGAGCCACTGGATTTGCAGCAGTAGAGCCTGGAGCTCCCACTGTGCTCTGCTGAAGAACGGAATGGCGGAAAAATGAATTTCTACATTTTTTGCTGTACATCTAAACAGAGATGTATTATTAAAGTCTGAAGTTATATTTTTATGTAGATACAGGAAGGTCAAATAGAATTTGGTCTCAATCAGTACAACAAAATAAAGGAGGCTTCTTTTTTTTTTTTAAATCAGAAGTGTCTCATGGGATTAAACAAAACACAACAAAAACCCACACAGAGGGTAAGACTTAACCCAGGTTTTAGGTCCTGTAATTCTGAGAGTAGCCTTTAAAGGTGAATTATATAGGTCTGACTCAGTTTTCAGTGAAGTCAGTGATCACCAGAAGGTGATCACCAGGCTTCAGAACAAACCTTGAGAAAACATCCTAACCTACAAAAACTGAATGTGAGGCTATCTTCCGCTGCATTAGATACTGCAGGCTGCCACGCACACACATCATTAGTAACATAAGCCCGTCCTCAAAGTTGAGAACATATACAAAGAAGTCTACTGAAAAACTAAGTTACAGTACATCAATTAGGTTTTAGCTACAGGCAGCTGACACAACATTTAAATGTGACTCGTTGTTGTCTGCAATGCTGTTAGTTTGGAAGGAAGAGTTGAGTTAGTGATCTAATTTGCTAATGGAGACAAGCCCTTTTCTGGAAAAACTCTGTCTGCAGCACCGCCAGCAGTAAGTCTGACTTGAGCATATCACAACTCTTTATGCAAGACTTGATTTAGCAAGGATGGTGTTGGCTTAGCTCTCTACATCTACATACCAGGGAGAAATTCCAAAACTACCATTTACTGCAACTTCCCCTTTCAAAGGTCTTAAACTCAGCTGTTAGCAAGCCAGGATGAATCCTACCTTAGGCTCAGCTCTGCAGCTTGCTATACCTAGACTGACAGAGCATGGCGAGCCATCATGGAGTTTCTCGTGCACCAAGGATACAACAGGATTCTTCACTGATTATGTGTTTCCAGAGTCTCTTCGAACGAGTAGATCTGTTACACCCATTCCTCACCCAACCCATAGAAAAGCCAAAACTCGCAACTACAGCTGCACAGCCCCTCCAGAAAGCGTACAATGAAGAGTTCACCATTCTGCAGTGTTTACCCTCATGCAGGCACAGCTTCTTGCCACACAGAGGAACACATCCGTGTTGTTATACTGGCAGACGCTCACCCTGCCTTTTGGCAAATGAATGTGGAAACCCCAATTTATCTATAGAATTAGGGCCACACCCCATTTTCATCAGCTCCTTCTGGCATCCTTTGAGCACGTATATATCCGTATTCCACTTACTTCCCTCCAGCGAACACCCTAGACTTCAGCAATCTCAAATACCAAAGGTGCTAAGCCTCCACTCCCATTAACATTCAGTAGGAATTCAAGTTTCAGTCCACTAAGTGCTTTAAAAAATTAAAAAAAAAAAAAAAAGCCCATCTAAATTCATTTGCCAGCTAGTCCTTTCTTGGCTACAGATTGGTGAAAGCTAAGCTTCCAGAAATTCTGCATTTCTGTTCAAGGAAAAAGGAAAAAAAAACCGTTCTGCACTGATTTTAAGGGAATGAAAACTACAAACACAGAAATACAGGAATAACTTTAAAATGGAGTAACTTTGAAAAGGCATGATGGACCATCCCCTAAAAAAATATGTCACTTCTGCACAACTCAGGTGCACACTAGTCCATCATTTAAAAACAATCCAAAATCAGTTATTTAAAGAAAAAAAAAAAAAAAAAAGAGGAACGGCCATTCAACTCTTTCACTGCAGAACAGTGACACAATACCAGCTGCTTGCTGGAGACACTTCTCCTGACCAACATATGCAGCATGCAACCTATAGAAACACGATGAAGTTACCTTTCCAGAGAGACACTATGGCCCAGAACTTGAACCTATACATCCGCAACAGCAGCTCCACAGCTAAGGAGCTTGCTTTGCTCTTAAAAGGATACAAAACTGATGCTGAAAACTGGCATAACCAGTTACATGTTTGTGACAGATTTAATACCTACAAAGATGCACAAACTTTAGTCAGAATAACACACCTGTGTCTCCTTGCACTGAGAAGGAAAGGAAAGCCAAGAGGAGCACAGCATGGAAGAGCTTTGTCTTCCAGAAAACAAAACATTTTACTGGGTACCAAAAAACAAGAGTAGTACAACGACACTGAAAAATGCTTCAATGGAGTCCTCGGATATTTTAAGGGCGAACTTCACATTACCAGCTTCAGTGCACCGCTTTATTTTTAAGATATCCCACTAGTTCATCTTCCCTCACTGTTATTTTTAAACCACAGTTTTAATTCCAGCAAAGAAGAACATTCTTTAAAACGGTCATCATCCTCACGAAGAGCACAGAAGTGTTTTACATGTTGAACACATGTGTAAGAAGAAAGAAAAGCCTGGCAAGAGATTCCTCATCCTTTCTTACTCTCTTTATCGGTTGATTAAATGTCCCTGACAGGACAATTCTGAAGAAAAATAGACTCGCAAAACATCATACATTACCCAAACAGTAAATCTTTCCACCACAACTACAGATGCATGAGGAGTTCATTCTATGTCTACTTTTCTTTTTTTTTAAGTGTATTATATTCAGAGAAAATATATAAAATGCTCTAAAGTTCAGAGCTGCTAGAATTAGTGCAACATTCTTAGTTCAGCGACAACAGCTTGGTTTTCCAGTCTGACATTCGATGAGTTTGTGAAGACCCTCCAGATCCAAATATTTCAGGAATAATTGGCACAAGCAGGATTAACTAAAACAAATCGTCAATAACATGCAGGATAGCGAGGTTTAGGATGTTTTTTGGCGGTAATAGGATATATTGTGCTGGCCACAACTCTTGAATTTTACTGGCTCAAGAAAACTGTCTACGTTTCTTGCCTTGCATATCTACCTCCACTGTTATTAAATAGCATAAATAGCATAACCCACAAGAACTCAGTTTATTTAAAATGAAATTTCAAGAATCTTTGGTGTTCATTAAGGTGCCTCCAGGACATTTCATACATGGTGCTGCTTACAGCTGATAGAGAAACTTCATGATTCTGTTTAAAAATAATTGCACTTGAGTGTGAAACAGCTGCTAATGATCATTTAATAGATTTTCATGCACTATGCGTTCTACATTCGGGATCTAGAAAAGATACACAGCCAATCACCTACAGAGTTAAATGCCAAAACATCCACCAAAGTTTCAGTTGCAGTTTTCTACTTCCAGGTCTCTTAGTCAAAGAGTCAATCTGTTTGAGATCCTTTATTTATTTTTCCCCAAAATTATGCAGGCTAATAACTGGAGCTCCAGCTCTTTAGATAGAGAGTAAAGTAAAATTTGTAAGTAAAATTACTGTATAGATGGAAGGTTCTGCAAGCTGTGACCTAGATTAGAGAAGAAATAATAACGAAAGCATGTCGCGACAGACAAAACTCACAAGTTTTCCAGAGCCCACATTTACAGCGAACAACGTGAGCAACCTGTAAAAGTTCACCGAGGTGTCATTTCTGCGAAGGGGCTCTCTGTCTCAACGATGAAGAAAAAAAAACCCAATAACACGCAATAGGAATTTTAATGGTTTAGCCCATATTCGTGTCTCCCAGGCAAGTTGATATTAGGGGTCACTTCCCATGTACGGAGAAAACAATCTTCATGGATAATAATGATAAAACCTTATGGAATGCAGCAACAACCAAAAAATGTATTCTCAGATGACTACATTAGGGCCAAGTCAATATTAGTCCCACTTCACCCACGCACTGCATAGTCTAAAAATGCTGTCAGCCTGATAAGAATTTCCTGACTTTTTTTTTTTTTTAAATACATCTGATCACCCAATTCAGCTGGCAACTTGCCGGAGCCGATCTTCCAAGACAGCCGGGGTGAGCGGTGCAGTGCGTCCCGTCCGCGGGGAGCAGCGCGGGTACCCTCCCGCCGGCGGGCGGAGGTTCCACCCGTGTGCGCGCCCGCGGACCGCTCCGCAGCAGCGGACAGCAAAGGCGCAGCTCTGCGCCGGCAAAGCGGACGAACTGTGAGGCTCGTCGAGTAAGGAGCGACGGCAGAGAGGAGGCGAGGGCAGAAGGCAAGGAATAACTTTCTGCCCCTTCCCCGCTCCGGCCGAACAAGTCAACACCTACCCTCTAAATATAAGAATTTGGGAGGTTTGGTTTTGTTTTTTTTTTTTGATTAAAAAAAGGTCTTACCAGTCTCCGCTGCTCTGGGGCACCCTCATCAGCTCCCCGCATCTCCAAATCAGGCCGGGGGCTGCATGGCGCATCGCGGGCTGGCCGGAGTGGAGGTCTCCGCCCCGGCCAGCCAGCGATGCGCCATGCAGTCCGCTAAGGGGGGGGACACCCGCAAAAGTCCCCCCACCCCCCCAGCCCCCCCACCCCCACCACCTGCCCCCCAGCCCCCGCCAACCCTCCCTCCCCC
>VWYH01004342.1:133640-208373 GCA_013399365.1 Pampusana beccarii | reverse complement strand
GAGGTTCCACTTAAATTTGAGAAGAAACTTCTTCTCAGTGAGGGTGCCAGAGCACTGGAACAGGCTGCCCAGGGAGGTTGTGGAGTCTCCTTCTCCGGAGACATTCAAAACCCGCCTGGACACCTTCCTGTGTAACCTCATCTGGGTGTTCCTGCTCCAGCAGGGGGATTGGACTAGATGATCTTTCAAGGTTCCTTTCAATCCCTAGCATTCTGTGATTCTGTGTTTAGGAAAAAAAATAAGTGTTCTGTTCATTCAATACTATTTTCATTCATACAGCACCTTGGGAGTACAGAAAACAGGCTTAATGTTTCCCTCTTATATATAGTAATTACACACCACCGAGGTTTTGACCCCTCTGGAATGGGAGACAGCAGGTCACGTGTGGCAAATATGTTACCCTGAAATTTTAGGATTGTTTGATTCAAAAGGTAATGAAATACAGTAAATAATTGGCCCAAGCTATGATCACAAGATGCTTAGCAACCTCTCCATACAATGTGAGAATCTGGACACCTCTCTAGTCATCTCCTTCATATTTTGTAATATAAGCAAAGCTGCAGTGCCAATCCTAGCAAATATCTTTCTTCAAGCCACTAACAGCTTTTACATCTTATGCCTGTAATCTTCAGCAAATAGATCAAGGACTGTTACTCATTTTATTGCCTCAATGCATTATATTTATTCTTGTTATAATATTTTCTGTTACCACAGAAAATGTTTGGCTCTCAAAGAAAAAGAGGGAAATGTGACAAAGCTCCAAATTCTTCCTTGAAATGCAAACATTTTAAAAGACTTTAATGGAAGATATGCATTGGAATCCCAAGGCACAATCTGGCATTAGAATCCTCCATCTATATTGGATTTTTTTACCATGTCGTTTTCATAATACACTAGTAAACATGTTTCCAGCTCAGCAGCTGAATTTTGGGGCCCTGTCGCATCTGGGAGGGAAGCACAAAGCAGCTGGGGAATAACTGTAAAGGAGAAGCACAAAACCGATCAAAACCTTCAGATGATGGATGATGCCTTTCTTTTCCATCCTCCTCCTCATTGGAAAAAAAACACATTGGGGTGCTCGTTCAAGCTTGCAGTTGGTGCAGTAGCTGGCCTAACTCAGGGTAGCTTTGATGCTGTTCCCAGTTATCCTTAAAGCTGCTTTGGTCCCAAACTGGCTATGGGTTGAGCATAGACTCACTCCCTGCTTCCCCTGCTGGCCAGACTCTGAGGCTATAGCAAAAATGGTGAAAAAAGAGCAATTGAGGATGAAGCCCAGCGGCTCCTGGCAGAATATGGTTTTATTTTTCTGCAGACTGAGGATCAGTGACTGGTTCATGAACACGGCCTGACATTTTGCTCTGAAATTACTCCTGTTGACATTAGCATAGCTGCTCACAGAATATTGGTCCTCCAGTCTGATACGCCACCTGTAACTGCTGAATGGCAGGCATACAGATATTTTTTTTTAGGAATTAGCCGGAGTATGATATAGAGTGTCTGCCAGTTCTATGCAGCTGGGGGCAAGCTGACAATGCCTGGTCTGGCATGATGCCCACAGCAAAATATTAGCCCAGCAGCACATTTAGAATGAAACTGAACCAGCAAAGGAGTTTGTAGTGGAGCATGTTTGCACCAGCTAACTGCAATGGTTTTGATCCAGTCCAACAAGCCCTAAGGTAGGGAGGGCTAAGGCTTTTGATTATACTTAAGTCATAATTGCTATTAAAAAAATAATGCTATTTCCTTACTTTTGCTTCCCCTCATGTCAGCACAGACATGTGTGTCTATAAGGTTAATAGGACAGAGACACCAGTCCAAGGACTAACTCTAGTAAAATTATGATCATTTTTGTTTTGGATTAATTCTTAGTTTGCAAACAGTCTTACAATCTGACTTCACCACACTGAAATGACACCTAGATTTTCTACAACCGTCCATGCTGAAGCTAGCATTCTTTCACCCTCCACTCCACCTTGAAGATATTGCAATCTGCAGGAGAACAGGATTGATTTTACACCACTACTTCACCCTCAAACCTCTGTTGCAGCTGTACAGTTTTGTGACCAAACATGGCAAATCCATCTTTCCCAGGTAGGCTACTTCAGATAACTCCTCATGAAACAAAGTAATGGCAGTACTGTATCCAGCTGAGCTGCACTCATTGTACTTCCTTCTCCTTTCCCTGTGCTTGAAATAAGTGGTTTCTACAATAATTCAGCTACTAACACTCCTTATGTTTTATTGGCTGTGACTGCTGACTATAAGAGCGTTTGATGGACATTCTTGTTTGCAAAAATGGGGCAATGCAAATCCTTTCTTTGGTTTAAATGACAGAAAGCATTTACTACAAGAAACGCCACCATTTCCAAATTCTAGATATATATGTTAAATGCAAGTGAAAAGTTGTTTTGCTGCTGCAACACACAATACCATAAAGGCCTTTCACAATTTAACAATTGCTTGGGTCTTTTTTTTTCTCCTTTTGCCAAGAGCCTATATTAGAATAACAATGTAATTTGCTCCTATACTAGATTATTGTAATAATTAAGACTGTCAGCATTGCCCAGTTTCTTTTCATATTGCTCGTGATCTCATTATCATAGGCTTTTCATTAGCTTTTCTTTACTCATCCAGAGAATCTGTGTGTATGGTGAAGGAAATGGCTAGAAAAATGCTTCTAGAATATTACCAGTCTCTTGATAGAGAAATAAATTGCAGCTATCAATAATACTCAGCCATCTCTTCTCAGTTGTCTATAGTATCATTCCTTACCCATCACAACACCACAATACTCTGTATTGGGAAAGCAAGTACTTAATTCTTTGTGAATTAATACTTTGTACAGTAAAATGTGTAAAATATTTATATGTAAATGCACTGATTTCCACTAAGATTGTGTGAGCTATCGCCACTATTTTTTTTACAGTTGGAGATAGAGAAGCTGTGGGATTAATCAGTACAAGATTGTGGTCAGAATTTTTGCCATCCAGGCATGGGCTGAAGTCACACAGCATGTTTAGCCTCCTGTAGGAAGAAAGATTCATTGACATAACTATTCCCTGTTCCATGGGCATCTTTATGCTATAGGATGGGATTGCCTTCATGAAAAAGGCTGGGCAAAACCAGCATGCTGAAACTGTCTGGAAAAAGCAACTTAAAGAGGAAGTATATTGCTCACAGTAATGATTCTTCACTTCCCAGAAAGCCAGTGGATGGGGGAAATACAGTAGAATAGCTTTTGCTTGCACCAAAGCTAAAACAAACTACTGAAAAGAAATAATACTCTCAAAGTCAGGCGTACGAGAGCTGAAGATAAAGCTCCGTCTTTTCCTCCATCAATGCAATTGTCTCACATGTTAAATAGTCCTTACCCATAAACACACATGCATTATCCTTAGTGTCTAGAAGAAATACTGTGCTTCTGTCTTAAAAATACACACAACAGATAATGCCTTTCAGTTTTTTGCAAGAAGTGGGTCCAACACAACAGTACTCGGCCTTTTATTTCATTAATGTTAGCTTTTCTTAAAAAAAAAAAAAAAAAAAAAAAAATTATTCTAAATTCACCTTTCATATTTCAAAGTGAGAGAGAAAATTGTCACCTCTGGCAAGGTACGTGTGATGCAAACAAACCAGACAGGCTAAGAGTACTGCCATAGCTACTATAGCTCAGTATGAATAAGCAACTTAATTCTCCAAGTGTATCAATACCACAGTTCCCATGAGCACCATCAACTTGAAGTTTTGGGTTTTTTGTTTTTTTCTAAGCTTGCAGCAATAAATCAGAGAGACGGGAAGTAGTTAACAACACTAATACTAAGCCAGGGCACTTGAATGGCACACTACAGCTTAATTCAGAGATATCTTTACAATTTCAGTAGAGCATACTGGGGAGTCTCTTTGGAGAAATGCAGTATTAAAGCCTTTAACTTTGTGAAAAAGTACAAACTGCCTTCCAAATAAGAGAAGACTGCACCACTGGAGAATGAGCCACACTCTTTTACTGTAAGCAGCTTATTCTTTCAGGCCTCTCTCAGAGGTATTAAACACCAACATTTTTGATTGCTATTGCCCTCACATCCCAGCCCAAACAAGCAAGCAGCAAAGAGAAGTTGTTCACCTGTTCTTGAAATCCTTACAGAGAAACTCCAAGAAGTAACATTGAGAACGATACACGGGCAGTGGTGGAGAGACATTTCCTCTCCTGGGGCAGGGAGCACAGCAACACTCCTCACTGACAGCATTTTCCTTGGAAGGAGAATAGAAGTCTGTTTGTCTCCCTGTCCTTACACCTAACCCCTGGGGTCTGTGTCTGCTGCTATAACTCCAAGTTAGAGGTCACAAAGGCCTCTCACTCTGACTAAAGGTAACTATTTCTTCCACCAACAGCATCTGCATATTCCCAATCAGGGAACGCTTTAATAAGCAGCAGCATCTGAGAAAGGTGGGCTGCAGAGTCCTAATTAAACAGCGACTGACATATCGCTTTTCAAACTAAACATCCAACTGGGATGCTCAATCTAAGGGCACATGGTTTGTAAACAAGGAAACAGAGTGCTCTATAGAGCAGTCCCACACACTTCCACAATGAAATGCTGCAGAGTCTCCCTTCGCCCTTGTAACAAATGATCTAACAATTCCCAGGAGAAGGAAATGAGGCTGATTTGTAGCTCTCTTCAAGAGGCTAGCCCAGTTAAGTAAGACTTCTTAATTACCTGGTCTTTATTATTTAACGCATAAGAAAATTAAAAAAAAAAATCCTTAGAGCCAGATCCCAAAAAGGTATTTAGGGTATCTAAGCAGGCAGCTAAGCAGAATTTAGCTGCAATTACAAACAGCGATACTAAAAACCTCTGCTCAGCTGCTGCCCAACTCTGAAGGCTCTTAAAGCTAAGTAGGCACCTATTTCAGTTTTAAAGTTCTCCAGGTGCCTAGCGTTTAGCTCCTGCACGTGCCAAGAAACACTTCATTCCTGACAGTGCCGAGGAAGCTCACGCCAGCCCAGTGCTAAGCCACTCAAGAGCCAGGAGAAACCTGAGACTTTTCAGCTGTGATGAACGTTTGCCTGGTGGACAGAAGCATCTGAAAGCCTACCTATATCTCTTGAATGGGTTATAAATAAAGGCAGCTTAATCATAAATTATCATGTGGCAAGCAAACAGGCCTGCTCGAAGACATGTCACAGCAATTACACCACGGGAAAGTGATACAGCAGAGAGGCAGGCCTAATGCCCTTGCAAACACTCAGAGCTGCAAATTATGAAGGACAAATGAGCCAGGTACTTCACCTATTCACTTCACCTATAGCAAAGCAAGAAACACAAATCTTAAATCCCTGCATCTTCTACCTTCAGACCAAAGTGTGAAAATTAACCTTCTGAATGAGTTGGGCCCAGGTCAGACTGGTGTTTGAAGCTCATCAGCTGCAGCATCTCAAAGCAGGGAGCCAGCCCCGGTAGCCTTGCTCCATGTATTCTTGCCAAGAACGAGGAAAAGAGAAACTAGAATGAGAGTGGGAGCACTTCATCCATTCTGCTTGCACATCCCATCAGTGGTTTTATACATAGATCATCTAAAAAATCTTGCTCTCTCAAAGAATGGCATTTGCGCCATGCAATTAAGATATCACCATTTTGAAAAACTTAGTTGTTTTCTTCTGCTGCATATTGTCTTACTCTCATTGATATCTATTTGAGAGGAATGGGGCTCTCTCAGGAGAGTGTTTGGGACTGAACTATGTTCCACATACAACATCTAGTAAGATTTATTGCCATATTCCATTAGTTTTCTGTGAATTAAGGTAGTGCACTAATGGAACAATGAGATAGACCCTTGACTTGGTAAATAACGTAATCAGAAGAAAAAAGGCTTATGTAAGAGCCTATAAAAACAAGATGGTTCAGCAATCAGGCAACTGCTCTATTCTTGATTCCCTCCATTGTGCCTCAGGAGGGACAGACATCAGGCTGCCAGATCTCTTATTGCATCTTGTGATGTTCGGGCACAATGGAGAAGAATGGCAAAGATTAAATGGTAGTGTTAATTTCTCTGTTCATCTTCTGACACTTTCAATCACTTCATGTGACATTGTACTCCTGGGAGATTTGATTACTTCTAAAATTAATGCTGTGTAAGAAAAAAATGCCCCTTAGGCAACTGTTATTTTTTCAGAATATTTAACCTTGGCAGAGATATTCCCCTTTTTTTCTGAATAGCATCTATATAGCAAACCAATATAAAAACAGGACTTAAGGGCCAGGAGTAGTTCTGATCTATGTGTCACTTGCTGTCACGGTCAATACCTGGAGAACACTCCAGGACATTGGAAAAACTGCTTAATGCTCTATACTGAAAACAAGTTGGAAACAAAACCTGTTTGGCATGAGGTTTCTGCCTCTCCAGAGTAAGGGCAGAGCTCTCAGAGCTCTAGACCAAAGGTGACCCAATCTCTACAGAAGACAGAATTTTCTGCAGATGAAAAGGGAACACCCTCCCCCATAGTCCTTGCAAACTTCAATATTGCTTCCATCAGATATAAGGAATTGCTTTCTCTTAACCTTACACTATCATACATACAGCTGTTTTCACACCTGCACCTCTCTGAAGAGAATGTAAACATTACTGTGCACAGCTGGGAGGTGCTCAGATATTATAGCAGGTTTTTCTACTGCTATATCCAAGTAATCCAATCAGTTTTCTATGAATACTACTATTAACAGCAATAGCTAACATTTTTGATGTGCAAAAGAGAATAAAGTTGTTATATCCATTCATGGTNAAAAAAAAAAAAAGCAAGCTGAAAAGCTGAGTGAATTTTAAGTTAGTCAAACCAGAAAGTTAAGCTGTTGCATACAGTTAAGCACCAACACACACCAACATGTCGCTTACCAATTGTCTCACTATTTATTATGCTCTTGAATTGTCCAAACAACAGCTTGAGGAGGGTTTCATCTACTTTCTCTGTTTAGAGCACCCTTAAAGGCAGTTAGAATTAAAACTTTTTTTCAGAATGTGTGTTTTTCAAGTAGAATTACTGAGTTGGTAACCCTGAAGCTTCTTGCTAGAGGTATTCCGTTCCAGTAGAACTTCTTGGCTGTAACAAGTGTACAAAACACATCACAAGAAGAAAATGTCAAATTGCAAACATTAATTTTTAAGAGAAGTGGCTGGGAATGCTGCTCTATTCGTTCTGCAAAGCATCAGGGGCAACACAGCTCACTGGGTAATTAATTAGCCTGACACAGGAACATGAAGGAGAAAAAGAGCATGCACAGCAGAACCTTAGGTGCTCAGAGGCCACCAAATCAAGATTTGCAACTGCTTTCCAGTTATACTGTGGTCACAGCCCTTCTGTCAAACAACTGAAGCTAATAACTGTGTTGGCTGGGATTCAGAGACATGGGTCTACCAGTTATGCACTTCACTCAGGCATCGTGGGTAAAAAAAGGCTCCATGGAGAGTAGATGACTGTAGCATATGGGCAGCAACAATGATACCCTTCCATGTTGACATGAGGGGAGCATGTGAAATGCAGCAGAATTTCCATTTCTGTCAGTCCAACACTTCGGTTTGGTGCTGCAAAACACTTTACTTTGAATAATTTTGGTTAGATGGTCTCAAAATCACATGACATTTTCAAAAAGGTTTTGTGATTTGTTTCTTGTTCTCTGATTTATGACTACTTCCATGGGTTGCAGTAGACAAGAAGATGAGGGACTTGGGATACTCTCAATTATTCTTTGTAAATAAAATTGATAAGAAAACCTGTTAGTTAATCGTGCTAATCCAATATTTTACCTTTCTGTTTCACAGGATTCTTATTTTTAAACACAGTTGAGGTACACTGTGCCATTATAATACTTATGACAGTTGTACATCTCCTAGGAAGCAAGATCTAGTGCACACAAGTAAGAGGATTCATTTAAGTCTCTCAGGAGTCTTTCTGGCGTAATGTCTGCAAATGGAGATGTATTGCAGAATTACACCTTTAATTCGTTTATACAGTTTAGATCTCTCATACAGTGATCAATCATTCTTTTTCAAAATTTCCACTTGTTCTCTGGTGGTAAATTTGTCAGCAGGGTACTCGCTGAAGCCCAGATTTTGAACCTGAAGAAAATGCCAGCAGCCTCATCAGGATGTAGGTAAGAATCTGAAAAAAAGATAAGAAGAATAGACCTCCATCAAGAACAATAGGCTTATTGAGAAAAGCAGTCCATCAAAGAAACTCTCTTGCAAATTTCCAAATAAACCTATCTCCTTTAAAGAAAAAAAAAAAAAAAAGTTTTTATACATAGAAAAATGTTAACGTATCATTTTAGAATCCGGTGATTTTCCAGTTGTAATACTGAGTTGTGTCCACTAGATGGATGTCATTTTCAAGAAGTCAAAAGGCTAGGGTCTGCACCAGGCGCCTGAGTTTGATTTACCAACTCCATACAGTGCTCTTGCTTGTCTGCTTAACACTTTAACAGAGACTTGAGCTGCCATAGCTGAATATAATAACCGCCACTGATGATCTGACATGTCCATTCCCGCATAGCTGTTGTCTTAGCAAACACAAGCATTGACTGTGACTTTGTCACTGGTTCTGGAAGGTTCCCCACAAGGAAAGTACTGTTGGTTATTTTCTCCGTTTTTAGCAACCCAATTATGATAAGGCACAATTTTTGGTTTATTGCAATCAAAACTCACAAGTCGGTGTGCCCCTAAAGTCATAACTTAAAGTCAACTTTAAAAAAATTGACTCTGAGATTTAAGAATGAGCCCATTTAGATTTCTTGTTAGACTTTGAGTTTCTGAGCTTTTGGGTTCATTCTTATATCACCCTGCCTTTGGTTTTATTTGGTTTGAATTGTTTGGAAAACATCATTCTGATGCTTCCTTGTTTTCTCAGTAATTGTGAGAACAATTTTTTTTTTTTTGCATTTTGAATGAAAGTTAAGGAATGTAAAAAATAATAATCACGTGACTCCAATAATAGATAGGTAAACACAGAAAATATTGTGTAGTTTACAACAAGAATAAAAAGTTTTGGCAAAACTGGAAGAAACAGATTTTCTTCACTTACTGTTTTAGTTTCGAATTTGGTATTATACATTCAGGCACTCTAGTAAACACATGGCTCTGCCCCTTTTGAATGACCTGCAAAATAAGCCTACCTCTTCTGGATCTGAATGCCACCTGGCTTCAGAAACAGAACTAACCTCATCAGTGGGTTTCTCCAAGAAATCCTGGAACACACTGAGTCTCTGAAAGAGGCGTTTTGCAACAGCATGGAAATGCAGGGCAGGCTTGAAGTAAGAATGAATTAGCACAGTAACCTGTAGAAAACTGCAGGATTGGAGACATGATAAATTCAGTTTGTAAGATCACCCGTCAGTTTCTTACATGACTACTGCTTACTACTTCCACCTTAAGAACTACTTTCAGGTTTATATCAACAAAGTGCTTGGTTTAGCCAGAGTCACACAAGATTTTGTCAGTCAAAGATTTGTCTCGCAGTATGAGCCGTCAGTGTGTATGAATTAGATGAATACCCTGTTAATTAACACTACAGAGAGCTAATTACTTGAGAAGTTACTGTTTCTAGCAAGGCAGTCTGGTGCTAGCCAGCTGGGCAACCTGCGGGTATTTCGTCCTCTGGTTCAGCCAGCAGGCCAGAGAAAGATGGTAAGGCCCATCCAGAGACCTGTTGGTTTTGAGGGACAAGAGAGAAGGAAGAGCACAGGGGGGTGAGCGATCTGAGGGTGTTACATGGGAGGGAACGGGAAAGGTCCTATTAGGAAAGGTAAAAGACACAGGGCACAGACCTGTATGAACAAACTTCATTATCCTGAGGATATGGAACAATTAATTGGTGGACCAATGTGCATTTAGCATAGTTTTCCAAAAAAAGAAGCGACCAAATGAAAGAAGGTTTGATAAAAAGCCATTTGTGTAGCTTGCAGACGAAGTATAGATATAGTGCATGTAAATTAATGTTTCTAGACCACTGCCATACAAAAAAATGCTTAAATCAATAAGCTTCTGAAAGACAAACATACATTAAAAAATGAATTAACCTCCAGGCTGCCAAATTTTAATGAAAATAGATCTTAAATAGATGAAGGGCAATGCTTCCAAAACCCATGAAATTAAATTGCTTTTATATATCCTTGTTCTTCTTATAGCCTTAGCTCTGAATCATATTTTCATTTTAATTGCATCAGCAGTTTTGTATTGTTCTTCAAAGGAAATCTTTCATAACGCAGGCTAGCCATGAATAATTTTGTTTCTCGAATGAAAAATCAAAACCTGGACTATTTTAACTGGGTAATGTGACCACTGTTCCTCAAGGGAAATAAAAATACTACTACTGACTGTAGTCCAGAGTCATATGGAATAATGCCTTTCCGTACTTAGTGAGAGGCAGTTACTTATCATGGGAGAAGAAATTCAGATGGTGACCCTAACCCATGGCGTTCAGTAGAGCTGTGGAGTAATTGAAACCGACTCCTCAGGCACCACAACAGCAGCCTCCAAAGTCAAACTTGTATTTTTCTGGGAGCACAGGAACTACAAGCATCACAGAAAGGAAAGTTAGTAAAATAACCCTCTCTGAACAACTACAGAAAACACAGGAAAATTGTCTGATTTCAGTCTTGATGGGACAGTCTGAATTGCAGGAGGAGCCAAACTTCAAGAATGAGGCTGTGGCTTCTCGGATGTAGGTAGACAAAGCCACTTCAAGCGAAATAGGTTTAACTTCCTGATAAAACCCATCAAATGTAATCATAAAACAGTCCCTTAAAGTATCAAAACTGTAAGTGCTATTCTACATTGGAAAAAAATTACCATTTATTTGTGCATTTATTTTTAATGAGGATACCTTTATTACCACACGGGGCTTAAATCAGTTCTTAGTAACATTCATCTAAGTTTGAAGAAAGCCTACCGAGGATGAGAGCAGGTGCTGAAGAATATATTTTATCTGATTAAAAGTGAGTAATATGGATGTGCCAGATTGCTGGGGAGTAGTTGCCACAGGATAGTCAGTGATATGATATCAATCAGAGGTACAGCAGAGAAATCCACAGTGATGTCTTACTGATGGAAAGCCAGGGGAAAATACCAAGTGTCTGCTGGGCATCTATAATATGGATTTATAAGTAGAAAATTAATTGCAAACTACCCAAATTAGCTGAATGTTATTCCATCATGCCTTCTGCCTATTTATCTACTTTTCTTTTAAGCATATTAATCTATCATTTCCATATTCATTCTGTAACTTGGAGCAAGGTTTCCTTTGAATGATGATTTCATTAGGATTTGTTCTGCCAGATAGCGATGCCTCCAGAGTTATGTACTACATTAATTCTGTCACATCTTCTCTCACCTTACTTCTATTTTTATTTCACACAAATTATGGAAAAAACCTTCTACATGCTGATAAGTAGAGGATGCCATTTTCATGTATGTCTTATAATTTAGATGAAAGTTCAACCTTCAAAATAAAAAACAGTTCACAAAATAGGACTGCTTACCATGCTAACTGAATGAGACTGTAACTTACTAGAGAATTATTACAAATGACAAGAATTACATTATTTGGAGTCAAAAGGAGACTATATTTTGAATTCAAAGATCACTGAATAAACCCCAGATTGGAGGGAGAGTTAATGGTAATAATATTTCAAGTTATTATCTTGGATGGTCAGCTACTTCGGAAAAACAGCCATACCTTATAGACCTTTCTTCCCATTGGAGTGTCAGCTTTAATCTGCCTGAGGGATGAGCTTAGACACTGGAATTAAACTATTGCTGTTGCTGGTATTTGTGACATTGTCTTATGAAGTCTCCAAGTCTGAAAACAATTAGAGTAAATCACACAAGCTACCACACTTAAGATATGCAACTGCAATCCGAAAGTGTTAATGACAGCTTGTGTGAACAAACTCAAATTGCTTTTTTATGAGTTACACCAGGCACCACCAGCAGCACCACTGCAACAAGGTCATTTTCACTGGGAGCCACAAAACTTGCTTTTCTATCCCCATTTCTCTCCCAACACCTTCACCCCGTGTAAATATTCAGACAGTAGATTATGCTGAGTTCTGTGCTGTCATGCTACCAGATGGTTTTAAGTTGTATGTTCAGGTACAACTGAAGACGAGCTTGTCGGCTATAGAGCAGGCAGATATACGTAAGACCAATTTCTGTGATAACTTAGACCAGACTCCCAGCCCAAGTTTTAAATCATCCACTAAGTCCCCACTACCTTTAGGAGCTCTCGGAAAAGTCAACACTTTCAAAACACTCTTTGGTGTGAACTCTACAGGCTCCTTACCACAATCCAGTCATTCTCGCAGTTATATTAAGCTGCTCTCTCCACAAGAGAAAAACTATGAGAGGAAGGTCATGATAAATTACTTTATCACCAGAAAGCTAAGTAGTAGTGACAAACTCAGTTTACCTGCTCTGGTGTAGGGTCCTCCCATTTGAAAGGGAGATGGAGGGGATACACTCAGTATAAGGACTATGTACTCAAAACAATTGGGAACATTTGAATTACCCCAGCATGAAGAGGCACTTTCTGTCCGAAATGAAAGTGAATTAGGCCCTACAGACATATCTACTCCAGCAAAGATATTCTGCCAGTTCAGTTAGAGGAAGAATATCTTGTTAGTTTTTGTGTAGGGACCCTCTGGACCTTGCCAACAGAGGCTGTTGAAAAGTGTGATAAATTAGCCTGTCCCTTCTACACTACAGCCTTTCACCTACCAAAAGAGTCTGAGAAAAAAGGCATAATACGAGAGAGAGCAGAATGGGCATATTTCATATTTCTCAATCCTTTTAGGCTTTCACCAGCACCATCTGCTGTCATCAGTCTCCTCCAGAGAAGAAGGTCCTGGCCACCTGACCAAAGCAGCAGCCATCGCTATACTACAGTGCTAAGCTGAACCATCTGTTTATCAAAAAAAATTTCATGCTCCTGCATCAAGGACACTGAAGAGAACTCTATATGGGGGAGGGTGGGGGTGGGAATATATATATCTTGCTTTTAAGTTATTACCTGTGGTATATTAGCTCCAATTTGAAGTAGGAAACAGAGATGATAGAATGCCCAAAAGTTTGTTGAAAACAGGTAGCACTGGTGGTTTGCCTATTAGCAGCCAGGATAGCTTAGGTACCTCTCACCCAGGCTCAAATATTGGGCTGTGCTAAATACTGATTAACAACTTTTCATCTCCACTAATACAAGCATTGATTTTGTTCTAAGCACAAAACATATTGAGCCAATAGAGACATGAAAGTGCATCACCGGCCCTGCAATTCACTATTCTCTTCCTCCACATCATCCCCAGATGACTGACAGATTCAATTCAATCCCAAACTCAATCCCCAAATGAGTGACAAATTCAATTCAATTGATAGGACTGTGTAGATGCTACTTTAAAGACGCAGTAGAAGATTTTGATGTTGTAATACATCGAAGTTCTTCCATATATTAAAAATGCAAACTTCAATGGGCCACAGAGGCTCATTCTGACTTTGTCTTGTGAAATCTGTGGAGCATATTTCACCCTGGTACATTGATTCTTCTGATGCATGGGCATGGAGTGGGACTTGGCAATCTCTGAAGAACCACAAACGTTGTCTCACACCAACACACACCAGCAAAGTGGTTCAAGACCCTGCATGCAGAAAGCCTCTGAAGGAATTACTGCAAGCGCATTATTTGCTTGAACACTGCAGAATCTGACCCTAACTAGTTGGTTTTCTCATGTTCTGTCACGTCAACATTTGTTGCTAGCTAGAGACAGCTGTATGATTCTTCTGCTCTTACTTCTCTAAGTTCAGGGCGTTTAAGGGACAGCAGTGTGTTGTACAGCTGAACAAACACAGAAGGTGAAAAAGTCACCCAGGAAATTGTCATTTAATTGTTTCCTCACACTTGCAGAAACAGAACTTGTATTCCTGCTATATTTCTCATGTTCTCTGTTAAAACTAGGTAAGACAATATGACTACTGATTGCCAATTTATAATAAATTCAAATCAGCATCTGATGTGTCCTCTCATTTTTTAGAACATTACACTATTCAGTGAGTACAGTATGAAAAACAGTCCATGGAACAATCAGATACTTCATTAACAAAAATATTGTGTCAAGCCTTACAAACCAAGCCTCGATAGGACAAAAAAACATTTAAATCCTCTTAGAATACTCCAGTGGAGACCAATTGACAGTTACAGACCTCCTCAGCAGAAGTTTTTTACTGGTAGATAGTTTTTTTAAAGGTTGACATTATTTTCTATTTTAGGGTGGCAGCGGTAAGGAAAGGAAAAAACTGAGGTGTGAGGAGAGCTTTCACACCCTGACTAACTTTTATCTTTTCACTACAGTCACATGAAAACACTGGGTGAAGCCATTAGCACACATGGGCACAGATCAGCATACTGATGATAAATGACAGAAAGAGTCAAAGAGGTGGAGGGAAAAGCTAGTGAGAAATACAAAACAAAAGAGGTCAGACAGTACTTGGCTAAGTCCTGACTGCCAAAACCTTCCAGGCAGTCTGAAGGTGGCCTAAGCATGCAGGAAGCCTCAAAACTGAAGGGTCTTGTGCATGATAATGAAAGAATTCATGATGCAGCAGAGGCAAATTGAGACTTGCAAGGACTATCAGGTGAAGATCTTTGTCCTACAGTATTCAGAATCAGAAGTACTCTACTTTTAAGTAGGCCTAGAACCATGAGATCTGAGGACATGGCAGCTTGGATTTGAAGGGATGGCAGAGCTGCAGCCTTCTTTCTGCCTTCTATGAAAAGGCTGTACTAAAGTACAGTTGACTAAACTGGTGACAGAGACTATGTGAATCCATGTTAATGATAGTTCACTGTGGTTTAGATTCTTAACCAAATCAAAGCACTAGTCTTAAACAAAATAAGAACAAACAGATCAGTGTTGCTCCTTTTAAATTATTCCTCAGGATCAAACCAACTTTCTTTTTAAAAAGATGAGGGATTTTAAATTCATTCATTGCAAGACAGTAAAACAAGTAGCAGTACTGTTATAACCTCATAACATGGTAGAAAAGAATACCCTGCCAAATACAAGTGCCGTGCAGAAGAATCCTGACCTCACAGTCCACTAGAAACACTAAATTTGCAGAACTTAATAGGAAAACTTTAGAAATGTTGAAAATGTAAAACCAGATTACCTGGCATGAGCTTCTTTAAACAGCTCCAGTACCAGAGTTGATGTTTGAGCTCAGAGTCTTGACTCCCTTCAGAGGAGGGCAGAAGTGGGTGCAGCTTTCCACATACCATGGTAGGTGGCTGAAACAGATCAGATGCAATTGAACACTGCTGGGATATGAAGCTACGGTTATTAATAGAAAATACTAAACTCCTGTTAGGTTCAAAATAAACCTTCATTTCATTCGAAGTCCTCAACCTTCATCCAGGTGGAAAAAAGCCTCAAACTTTGCGCTCAGTATAAAATTTCTTTAAGAACAAAAAAGGCACTAAATTGATGCAGGTCTAAAAATTGCTGCATTAAGTCTGCTATGCACAACCCACGCACAATGACATAAGGGTAGTGTAAAAACGTGCATTAGAGATGAAGAAGAATTTTAGATCCATCTCTCCCGCTATGAAAGGATGAGCTGAGAGCTGATGGTGGGTGAGTAGTGCTAGCAAAGCAAACACTTCACTATCCGTGGGTGAACATTCCGTGCATGCTCTTTATTATAAAGCCCACTGAAAACTTAAATCTGCTTTTCTGAAGGAGCTGTTGTGTAATTCTGACATCTGGGGTCTTCAGTCACTGCCCTGTCTGAAATGGTTATGGAACACATAAGACCCAGAAGGTTCTACTTCAGCTGTTTACAAACCTCCTCCACACTCCTCTACCATCCCAGCTTCATTGACAGGCCTCAGTTCAGCGCTGGGGCCAAAGGCTCAAGGCTGGATTTCTGGGATAAACACTACCATGGGCTGCAGCAGAAAAGAACCCTCATTTAAGGTGCAGCATATTCTCAAGGGTCTGGCAGAATTAGGACTGTTGTTTTCAGAGGTTTAATGCACTAGTCTACCTTTGCATCCAACCAAACAAGCTGCTGTGCCTATAAAAATGACCTTTAATTACACATAAATGTAAAGATAAAGCTACGTATGCCTATAGCTGTATAACTGATATAACTTGCATATATACTTGGAACCATTCACTGTACTTTCTTCTGATTGTGTTTCATTATTATTATTATAGTCAGAATTCAGACAGTGAGCCCATGCATGTCATGCCAATAGTATTACTAAAAAAATCAAATTAATAAATTAAAAGAAAAATTTCCTCTTTCTGTTCTCAGCTCATAAACACGCTTTTAATTTGCTATTCAAAATAATGATGGGTTTGTCTATACAATTCCCCACAAAAATGTAAGGAGTTCATAACAACTCAATGAAAATATTCGAGCTTCGGAATTCCTATGGAGGGAACATGCTGTTACAAGGTGTCATGGATGCCCAGACTGTAAGGATTCAGTAAGAAATTGGATAGTTTCATGAAAGAAAAATCCAGAAGCTGCTACTAAACCCAAAGACCACCACTTTTAGATCAGGATGCCTTCGAGTTGCAAATCATTGGAAGCTTGCTTACAATTTACCTTGAGCATCAAGGCCAGTGTGGGAAAGGGGAGACTGGGTCAAACCCAGGACTAGTTGTACCTTTGATCTGACCCACAACTGCTTTCCTTGTTTTTCAGTGTCTTATGACAGGTGAAAGTATTACTCTGCTTCACTGATTTAGGGGTTTGTGCACCTATCTGCTGCGGTAAAAAGTCAAAATATTGACAGATTATATCTATGGTAGAAATAACCATTCTTAAATCACTCAAAAGCTTGCTTATCTTTGTGCAACTCTGGTATTTGAAAGTGAATTTTTCCCTTCCAGACTCACCATGGTAGTTTGTGGAAGCAGAGAGTATCAATAGGTTTGAAAAGCAGCTACACACAGCTGTGGATGTCAGATCCATAAATGGATACTAAGAGGAATAGACATAAATGTTCCCTTGATATCATTAACCCAAAATTTTGACTCTAGGGTAGTAGGAAGGGAATGGACAGCAGGAAGTGGACGGTCTCGTGTTCTCCCCAAATAGCCACGCTGATTGTCCCGTACAAGGCACAACTAGTCTGAGCTAGCAGGCAATTTCTTAAATTCTTATCACCACATCAATTACAAGATGGGGACCTGGCTACCTAAGCTATTCCTGATCCCTCTGATATGCCTTGACTGCTGAGTAAAGCGAACTTGATACAAGAAATGAACATGGGAACAGGGGAGCAATCTCAGTCGCACACCTTGTGCTGCAGGAACCGCTGTGCTGGTTCAGCCAAGGGCTGTTACTGCTCACAGGGGCAGAGGAGAGGGGAGATTCTCCAGTGCTTCACAACCCTTACAGCTGCATTATTTTTTCATTCAGTAGAGAACAGAGCCATGAGCACTGGAGCTACAAGGAGGAGGGTAGGTTGGTAGGCCATTAAATTGGCAGTGCTTCCAATTAAGGATAATCATGGAAGTCATTATCAGGACATCCAGTGCAGAAAGCACAGTTTAAATACCGCACAGCACAAATACAGTACCACAGTGCCATGACATGGGCCTGCATAACAGTAACTGTAACAACAACAACAAAAAAGATCTAAAGCTGGGTGTACAGAGTAGTTACAGGGAAATACTTTCAGATTCATCTTTACTCCAACTTTCTGAGAATTATTTGTATATTGTAATTTCAGTTGGCTGTAAGACTTTATAAAGCATTAAATGGGCATCCATTTGGTCTTAGCCACCACAGAGGAGTAACAGTATCTAAAAACGCATTACATCAGACTTCACAAATCTTTGCACAATAAAAACTTCGTTTAGGGAAGCAAACTTTTATATTTCTAAAAAATTAATAACTGTGAACAGCTGCCAATATATAATCATTTCATTAACTAAGACTTACATTAGTGGTAATATAGACAGGAAATGATGCAAATAATTACACAGAAATGTATGAACAGATTGATAATGTGCTTTGCACGGCAACAATGAACTCTTGGACCTGAGAGTTCCTCTGCCCTTAACAAAAAGTATTGACTGCCGCTTGAGTAACTTGTCTCAAACTGGCTTTAATTTAAGCAGGTCGGGTGCTGACAGTTGTGTAGCTACACCAACATGGATCTCAGCACAAACTGATGGTCTGGATAGGTACCAAACCTCTCTGGCAGTTCTACTGTATTCTGTGAAGTTGCAGCTATTTTCTTAGAGGGACTCAAGCATCTAGTTTAAAGCTAATTTGGGAAAAGGTGTGTAAGCAGCAGTAATATCACGAAATAGCAGAGTCCCACTGCAAGTGATGCTTGATACTGCTCTGCTCATTACTCTCCTGGTGCTGGAGAGGAGGACATTTGGAAACATACATAGAATCAAATAACACTGCCAGATAAAAGACCTGGGGGCTACAAGCTTCAAAACTGCAATACATTTATTGACAGGGCCAGGAAGATTAATTAAAATTTACCTGTAGAATTAAGAATGTTAATACTTTCTAACAAAGTCCAAAAGTTTCTGCTTAGACCATCAGCTCATCTGTGCAACTCCACTGGACCTGACTCTGGATTCCACTTCTGTCTATCTGAAACAATGGAGTTATACCAGTACAAAGAGCAAAGTCAGAATCAGTTGCTTCATACTTCAGTATCTACATGCTGATAGAATGTTATGAAACCACAATACCATTCCAAATGGTATACAGTACATTTCTTGGTATATAAAATACATTCTACAATAGGCTAATCCTTGATAAAAGCCTCTAAGATGTTGCTGGTTTTACCTGTACAAAAGCTACTAAGGATAAAAACCCTGACAGCTAGATTCTTGAGTGATGCGATGTACAGGTTGCTATGCTTTTATTACCTAAGTACTAATGGCAATTTCAGGAAAATAATTCAGGCAAAGTGCACATAACAAGACATCAGTTATAAGAGCAACAAGTCATGTTAAAAGTCAGGCAAGTAACTAACATTGACAGGAATATAACCAGTCGTCTGGCTGTGGTTTTAAAGAAATTAGCTAATACATTTACTGCATGAAAACAAAGAAGATGTCAAAGGATTTGGGGGAATAGCATTTAATCCTCGAGATCGAAGTCTATGACATGTTACCACTCTCAGATTTACTGAATCCAAGAAATGTGAAGAAGCTTCTCAAAAAGTCAACCAGAACACCAGCTGCAGATTCAAAATTAACCCAGGAATCTTGCCTCACTGTAGTGTGCGTGAGCCTTATTTACCTGATGACAGTGACACATTGAGCCTGTTTGTGAGAGAGTGCGGGAGTCTGTACCTTGCTGACTCGTAACAGCAAGCTGTATTTGGATACAGCTAATCATAACCTAATCAATTATAGCCTAATCGTAAGAAAACAGTCCTTTAAGAAAACGAAGGGTTCCCCGCAACGAATTGCTGAAGTCAGACGATAGACTTCCCCATCAAAATAAAACTCTGCTGATGGTTGTTTACAGCAGAAAGAAGTGCTGAATTCAGTCTCTCATTGCTATATAAACATGCTTGTATTTTTCGCTTTGAGAAATGACACTAAATTTTTATTAGTCATTTCACAGGTGATTTTTCCAATCCATGAGAATTCAGCTGTCCTTTGGGAACAGAACACAGCTGCCTTTTAACGTGGGAAGAACTATAAAGTAACCAATACCTCTCACAGAACAGCCATCTACGGATTGGCTTTTGCAAACACAGGGCCACCTAGGGCCTTAAGTGGCTTCTTTCATGAAAAAGTTTGTGTCTGCCATGCAGGCCTAGAAAAAACTGATCTACTGTGGATACGCTCAGTACCTGTAATACTTCCATAGGTCCGCTCAGATATGCCCAGCTTATGACTGAAGCAACGATTTGCTTCATAGACACAGCAGTTCTGCTGCTAGCTTGCTTCCTGCCTGCATGGAGACCACCTGAAAAGAAGCTGGGAAGGGGCTACATTCACCAAACTTTCCTCCAGCCTGAGGTCTCCTGGAGGCTGGGTCCTGCGTGCACTTGTGTGTCTTATGCTCTCCAGTAATAACATTTTTAATGCTGCCCCACCATGCATTAACTGTTTGGTCAACAGCACGTTTCCAGTTACTGTCCAGTTAACAGTGATTCAGGGCTCATGACCACCCTCCCTATAGATTCCAGGATGTAATGACGAAATATTCGTGCTCTGTCCACCATCCTCTCCTCTGCTGCATTTGCTTAGCACCAGTCTTATTTCCGAAGTTAAATTATCCAAGCATAAAATTGAGATGACACATTTTCAACCATGTGTAGCAGTTTCCTATTCACTTTCAGAAATCCAAGAATATACCAGTTGTTGTTTATACGGTTAAAACTAAAGCAACAGATTTCAGTCAATCTAAAGACGTAACGTGTACTAATGAAGTTATAAATCACAGAGATTACCTGGCAGGATATTTTTTCCTTCTCCTTACTCCTGCCCTTGCTCAGGTTGGGAAGAGGGGAATTCCATTGCTGCCGGTAGCCTGGTCTCCATATTTCAAAGGGAAACCTGCAAGAAAGGGCTCTGTGAGGAAGTGGTACAGGATAAAGAAGATGCAGGAGGTAACAAATGCAGATTTCCAGAAACATGCTGGAAATTGAGATTTTTTTCCCCTAGTTTATTTTAGGACAAACAGTGAGACCCTCTGAGCAAAAGAGAAATCTTCTTTACTGAAGCTAAAGACACTATATCACACATACATTACATACAGATGACACAAGAAGTTTTGAGCCATTCAAATAATTGTTTGTCACATTATTTCAAGTATTCATTTATAATACTGTTTATTTAGCAAGTCAGTCTTCATACTTTACAAATAAAAGGTTTCTATTTAGTTCAAATGAAAAGAGATGGGTAAGAATTACTTGAGAAATCTAAGAGAGCTAAAACCTGTGTGGTGACCAGTAAAAAGCAGTTTACAGAGTATGACTGGTGATATGAGCACTCAGTTGGGGGCACAAGGAACTGTGATGGAAGAGGCAGCGCTCAGAGCTCTGTGAGAGCATGCAGACCTGCAGGATGCCAGGCTACATTATGGAGTGCAGGATGATTTTGGCAAGTGTCATCTGGTGTGTAATATCTATTGTGATAGTTGTACTGGTATTAATGAGAAAGCCTGTGAGTACTTAAAGGAAACTACCGTTATGAATATTAACCAGCTAATAAATCATGCGGGAGACTCTGACAAGGTACTTGGTCAAATCATAAAAATTTCTGAAATGGAAGTACAGCACGTATTATAAGTAGATTTCATTAAAGTACCCGGTACACAAATTCATACCTTTTATATATGAAAACATATTTTTCAGTTGATGACAAAGGCTGACATGGGGAAGCTTAATTATGGGTACAATTATGATTGCTAGGTAATTTTCAACACTAAATTGATTGCCCCCAGCAGACAGACCCTCTGGCAGAAAAATGAAAGGCAAAATGCTAAGTTAGAAGATACAATTTCACTAGACAGGGATATATAGCTCTAGTTTGCTTGGATGAGACTGTGAAACTTACATCTGGACAGCACCACTGATAGCTCTACTCCTTCATAACTGTTGTGATAGAAAGAGATGTTGCCCTGTTGAAAAGCACAGCCTCACAGTGTGGGACAACAGTGAAACATGGTCCACCATTTTCCTCAGGTCACGATACATTAATTGAGAGATGAGTAATTCAGTTATGATGCAGAAAGAAATAAAACTGATAATCCTTTCAAGGCCAGGCCATGCAAGTAATGACTGAGAGTGATTTTCATCTGTAAGCTCTTTATGTGTTTACATGAAATAAATTGTTCTCTTCCCATTTATGGGATGTTGCCATTCCAGAAATCCTCACAGCTGGCAATTTCAGTAGAGTTCAAGAATTAAGCGTATATAGACCCTACCTTTATTTGCATAGAGATACTTATTTGGGGTCAGGTCCCATACACATCAGAAAAGTGGCATGTGGAAACATCTTGCAGTTGTGTATTCTGTGCTTCTATGGATACAGAGAAAGTAATGGTTCGAAGCTGGTGTTTATTAAAGCTTCTATAATTAGAAAATTCAGATGTTTTCTTTATGTGCATAATGTAAACTTGATGCTGTGTAAATGCAGTAACAGTGAAGTGAAAGTTTCCATCACATAATTTTTGTATGTGAATTTTAAATGTCTGGATACCATTCTGAACATTTAACTATTGCTTTAAAAATCATCTATGAAGATGGCTTAGCAAAGTGTCTAGGAGTAAAACTGTTTCACTACAGTGCAGTGTATCTCATCTTTTTCATGCTGAAAAGATTAAAACGTCATTGTTTCTACAGGTTTATTGTAAAAGTAACGTATAAATGCTGAGAAGCAGCCTGTATAATTTGGTTTTTGTGACACAGCATGTTGACAGAGAATTCTTGATCTCGAAGGATAAGGTTAACTGTGGGTTGTGGGAATGTTCCCTTGGTTTTATTGGTCCTGCAGAACATATTAGAGCAGCTTCACTGTCTTCCAAATCAGAGGTGGCTTGCATCCAAGCTGCTCAAACTGTATGCATCTGTACAGGTGGGCTATAAGGACTCAGCCATTGTACCAGAGGGACTCAGTAGTAGAAAAAGACACTGAATCTAGCACAACTGAGTTTGAAGCTGGTGATGTAAGTATCTGAATTGTGTTGTAGTATTCCTTCCTTGATACGATTTGCCCTCACAGAAGGAGGACCATTGCTGCCTGTCCAAATAATTTTAAGCGTAGCAGCTCAGGCACTGTACTGTAGCCATTACAATGCAGAGAGCCCATCTTCTCAGCAGGGTGATTTAAACCTCAAGGGCTCGGTGCTGCTGTCACTGTTAAGCAGACACATCCTAACTATTTTTCTCAAACTTAGCCTCTTTTATATTAATGGATTTCACTGCTTGAGGTATTTTAATTGTGTTCTATTGCCAAAGGCTTTCTAATACCTTGATGATGTTTTATGTAGAACAGCAGTTTCTGGTTGCTTGAAGACTGAGATGACACCCTGAGTAATTGCATAGCTTAGGAAGATGATATCTGAGCATATGCCTGACAATTTCACATTCACATTTGATAACCTCATAATTTATAGGAATAATCTAAAAACATAACAGAAATGCCCCAGTGGCTCTGGTGCATTTATTTTTAAAGGCAATTAGCATACAGGATTCCCAACATTCCCAGCTATCTAGCCAGCTTTTAATACAGATGAACTAGGTGCCAATAAAGAATAAAAAGCTTGATGTGGCTGGTCTGACCTGAATTGTCCTTAGTAGGACTATTTTGTTAAGTGAGGTTCCTATATCTGTCGAAGCATGGCCCGTCTCTGGCACTGGTAGTATTTGGTGAGGTGACAATTTCATGTCATACCTTTTGAATTTTTTTAATGCAGACAGCCGCCCGATCTCATTCACTGGATTGTCCTACGAACAGTTGTGCCAGCATAACTTGGAAGACAGGGACAAGGTCTGCACCACAGAAGTGGAAACAAGCCGGGAAGCCAGCTGCCTAACATTGCCTAATGCCGCTTAACATTTTGTACTGAAAAATTATGGCTATGTTAGCACATAATTAACACAATTCGTAAGGAAGGAACACATTCAAAAGAAAGATTTTGGGAAGAATATCTTTTGCTGCTTTTCGGGTTTTTTTCAGATTTAGGAGAAAGCTCAGTCTGCAACATTACCATCTGAAAGTCTGAAATAGAACATAAACCATGAATAAAGTTATGTGGAAAACATTACTCATAGATGAATGAAGATACTTTAATTCCCCCTTCCAGCCCTATTAGCACCGTTGAGTAAAACGCACTTTCCGTCACATATGATGTGGTCACAACTGTGCAGCTGAGCAGCATTCCCGTTTAGATCAAGACTTCATCCAGCCCTGATACAACTACTGTTAATTCATGCAATACAGATATTGCTCTCATTGAAACCCATCTCATACACTCATTATATTTATATTATATGCACAAAGTCAACCACAAAAGCCAAAGGAATGCTGTATGGCAGGCTTGAAATTTTATTATTTACAGAGATTCTACCACTATGTAATTTCAGTTTTCAGCTATCTTGATGGTTACTGAAGACATTTACAACAGGAGATCCTCAGAGAGTGGAAAACTGGAGATCTACCTCAAGTCAGAACTATCCTAGTTTACACGACCTTAAGATCTGATCCAGGTTTTGTGTTTCTCAAAAGCTTCCATGTTTCTCACTTGAAGTCAATTCTCACTGTTTGCAACGTTACCATGTGCTGCTTGAAAGATAATCTGGTTGCCAGAAACAGTGAAGTATGTCTGCTTGAAAGAAAGAAGGAGCAGGAGCAGAAGAATCCTTAACCCACAGAAGATCATGTTTTTCAGGGAAATGTACTTAGTAATTAAAAACAAATGGAAAGATATGGTGAAAACAATGTATTAGCAGAACTGTCTGTTAAGAAATAAAATGTTTTCCTGTTGGTTTGGGGTTTTTTTTGGAGGGGTGGAGGTTGTTTCGTTTTGTTGTTTGTTGTCGTTTTTGTTTGGTTGGTTTGTTGTTGTTGATAGTTGTTTGGTCAGTTGGTTTGGGAGTTGAGGGGGTGTTTGTTTGTTTGTTTGTTTCCACTATTTTTAGCAATTTTAAACTGAAACAATTTAATTTTAAAATTAGTTAGATGACTAAGTGAATTAATGCAAACAAAAAAATAATATAGCTGAGGTAAAAACATAGGAACTGCTTAGCAAAGAGTGTCAAAAAAATTGAACAAGCCACAATATAAAAATTGATGTGATATTGTCAATTAACGTGTAGAGTCTATTATTCTATATTCTGCTAAATACTACTTCGTTTTTCTATTTCTTCCAACGTTCAAACACCGTATTACTCTACTGTGCATTTCTCCTTTTTTTGGCACAAATAAAACCAAACACCATTAAAATGCACACACAAATGAGTTGAATCTCCCATAGACATTTACTCCATCAATATATTTTAAATAATTCTCTTTAGTCTTGCATTTTAAATAAAGTTGCTGTTTTGCTCTGCTTAGAGCATTTTCACATTACAAAACTTCTTACGTCTGTTTGAACTCTTCCAACACTATTAATCTATTTCAGTATCTCATTAGCAGATTAAAAATTCTGATGATTTTTAAGCAGTTGTGAAAACTGCGGCATACATTTTCCTCCATCTTTTAAAATTTTATATAGAAGTTGTTCTTTTAAAAAAAAAATGCTGTTAAATCAATAAATTATGCTGTACTTGATCACATGGCCATCTTGGCAAAGAGGGGTTACTTATAAAATTCTGAGGAAGAAAAAAGCAAGTGACAAATATTTTTCACATGCTTTCACACTACCAAATTATTTTTACAACTAAATTTATGAATGGGAGTACTGACACTCTTAAAAATTAGGATTTCTGTAAATCATAGGCTAATTTCCCTGCTGATCTAAAGGATAAAATCTTACTGAAGCTTCTGTGTTTTCAGCTCTACCGAAAAACATTTACTATTGTCAAAGCCTGTCAATTTTTTGTCAACTGGTGGACTACATTCTGTTTAAAACTCAGAGTGTAACCAAGTGCAAAGCAGCAGAGGACTTCCCTGTTTTGTCTTCTATGAAGTGGTCACCAAACGGTCAACTGGTTACAAAACCCTTGTGTGCTGGTTTGACTAAAAATGAGTTCATTTTCTTCATGCAGTTAGAAACCTTTCTTTTTCATAGCTAGCATGGTCATAATTTGGGCTTAGTTTGAGAACAACAGGATAACATCCCAGGACAGAATTAACGTTTTCAATTGCTCTGGTCTGAGAGGCAAGGACATTCTGAACTCTCTGCCCACACATGTGAGGCATCGAGGAAGGGGAGCATGGATGGGGAAGAGCTTGACTGACATCCAGACTGATCAATAAGAGTATTCTATCCCATTGGCATCATGCTGCATATTTAAGGAGAGTCAGGATCTTCTGGTCTCTATTGCGTTCTCTTTGCTCTTTTTGTCGGAGCCAGGGGAGTTTTGTTCGGGATGTTTAGGTCAGACTTTTTGCCACTCTGCCATTTTGCAGAGCTCTCCGGGCTTTTCTGCTTTATTCCTTTTTGTCTCTCTGGGACTGGTTGTTGGGACCAGAGGCTGTTTCCTGGGACTGGCTGCTTGGTGTGGACAGAGTTCATGAGGAATTGCATTGAGTATCTTTTATATTCTATTTCTATTTTTTATATATATATATATATATTTTTTTTTTTTACTAGTAGTGTATTAGTATTTTGTTATTTTATTAAACTGTATTTATCTCAATCCAAGTTTCTCTCTTCCTTTTCAATTCTCTCCCCTATTTGGAGGCTGAGGAGGGAGGTGAGTGAGCAGCTATCATGGTTATACTGCTAGCTCAAGGTAAACCATGACACCTTCTTATTCCAGAAGAGATCTGGAGGGTGTCATCCAACATTGACCCATCTCTGTCCATCGCATCTGAAACAAAGCCAACTTAGAAATAATTTTTCTAGTTATTTAATAAACAGATTTCTTTTTCTAAAGGAAAGCAGCGGAAAAAAAGGTAATCAGTAAATTTTTTAAAAATCCGAATTAATAAGTAAAAATTTATTTCTCCTTCACCTAAAGTGGTCATAATCCAGTGCAGACAGCAACAAACTTCAGGGATTATAAAAGCAAGTATATTACTTATTACTCTAATTTTTAAGGTCTGTCTTTAGCAAGGAAGTGGACTGTATTATAAAAGGTGTATGTAACAGACATATATATTGCTCTGGCGAAAGTTTTACTGTATTTTACTGAACTAGAAAGGGAAAAAAAAAATTCATTTGGAAAGGAAGAGTTAATGCTGCATATACAACACAGACTGCACATACTAATAGTTAGCTACTGTAAAATACATACTTAAGAACAACTTTCATTACACATTGAGACACTTAAACATGCAGAATTTTCTTAACTAAAAAATGCTTTTCCATATGTGACTAGCCCTTTGAATTTCAGTAGTCTACAAACCACTCCTTACCTTCCCAAAGTGTCAAAAAAGGAAAAAGAACTGTATCCTACCTCCTGTTTTGATTTATTACTGGTTTATTTTACATTTCTTGTCAGACTAAATGACCTTTAGCAATATACAAAACAGTTAAACAAACTACAAGTACAATCAGATAATTTGTCACAGGTCTTTAGTTTTGAGTTGTGTCCTTGGCTGAAAAGTTCTTCCATGTAACTTGGAAAGCGATTGTGTGGTTTTATTAGCCTCACTGAAAACTTGAAATAATTTCCTCCTATTAACAATTACTTTCTTTGTATTTAAATAGATATAATTAATACAATATTCACTGAAAAGTCTGTTTTGGTGAACACACAGGGCCCAGTCCAGTGCTATTGGAAATGTGTGGATATAATGAAGTGCAAAACCAGATAAATCAGCATTCCAAAAGGTGTATAAGTTCATTTAAAAAAAATCCTATGATCTTTTATATGTCTCATAAACCAAGACTATTTAAAGTCAAATTTAAAGCAAGAAAATGTACATTAAGCTCTAAATTTACTACAACTTATTAAAATTCTCAAGACTTAACATTTAATGTCTTAAGTAGTTCATGCTTGTGCTGAAGTTTTAAAGTACACCAAACTACAAGAGCAACAGGGAAAAATCATTAAGTAGACTGAAAGTTTACTGAAGGGATATTTCAGATTTTGGCAGCAGTAGCTCCAATTGTAGGTGTAAAGAATATTCATTCAATTAAGTTGTTTCAATGCTCAGCTCATACAACGTTATGAACTAATTGGTAAATTATTTCAGCAGAATTTAACTTTTCTTTTTTACTGTAAAAATTGCAGTAAGATCTTGTAACTCCAAAAAATGGACAGATATGTGTGTTTACCAATCACATGTAATGTTTCCTTTGGTGTAGAAGAACAGCAAAAGACTTGCAATTTCAAAAGCACTTTTAAAAGTTTTATTGACTTGATATTAATTTCTAATGGTTTTGTATATTTTAGTTGATTTTTTTAATGTCAAGTAAAGTTAATACTCTTTCAATAATAAATACTCTTCTGGGTGATTCTGAGAGTCACCATTATCTNTTATATATTTATATTTATATAAATATATTTCTATTATTTCTCTATACTTAATTATATTTATAAATTATATATTTATATATAATTTATTAAATAAATGTTCTTAATATTTCCATACCGTATTTCCATTAGGAAATATGAGCTTTGTACTCATTTGCAATTGACATTTCGAATGGCTGCCAAAGTAAGGAAATCAACTCCCCTTTAGAGAAGTGACTAAATCAGTGTAAATGCAAGGCAAATTTAGAACTATTATTTGATTTTTAGTCCTCCTGATTTAAGATTAGAATAATAAATAATATTGATGACTTAACCGCTTGAGTAAAGTTAAATCTTTGCACGTTTCATTGCAATGAAAGCATTGTTGATTGAGTCACAACTGAGATATTGCACTGTGAAGATGTCATATTTATAACTTATCTATCCCAAATCTCAGTGCTTGGAAAACTGAAAGGCTCCTAAAAAAGATGGACAGAAGGGCATTTTGGTTTTGGAGCTACACAGATGCCACAAGCAATGTCTGGGGATGCTGAAGATGCTCAGCCTTTGATGTGGCCTTAGTTTTCACGAGAACCAAAACCATTTGCCTGTTTTTGTTTTCAGGCAGGATCCACACAATTAGATGCCCGCTGGATGAAACTGCTGTCAGTTTTAAGAACATACATCCCCACGGTCACCAATTTTAATATACCAATGTATCAGGGGAAAACATTTCAGCCAGGAGCTTTGTGAGGATAACCCTGGCAGGTGCAGAGCTGCACACTTCAAAGTGAGGTCACCGCTAGTCCTCTCCAAGTTAGAGTCTCCATCAGTGACATTTCCACGCCACAAACAATTTGAAAAATAAGTACAGCTATGTAATAACATGTCTCTTCTGTGCCCCCTCCCCAGCTCACCGGATCTGCTCCCTTCCCCATGGGCGGCCTGGTTCCCATGGCAATGAGACCACCTTCATCTGCTGTTTTGTAGCCCCCCCACTCCTTGCACCACCCCCGCCCTGGCACACCCCAAGCACGTTGAATGTGGAAACTCTGGGAAGTTTACTCATATTGTTAAAATTAGCAATCTGGGGGCTAGTGGGATATAAACTCAAACCTCTCTCAGATGCATATCACTGATAATCCGCCTGGAGCTTGAACAAACAAACAAACGCAAGAAATGCCAGCCATGTGTCATGAAGTTACTTCTTCATGTAACCATGGCAAACTGTAGGCAGATAAGCAAAACTGTGATAATTTTGAATGGTTTAAAATATTCTTATTATCATGAGAGAGGCCAGCTGACGGCCCAATCAGGTTTAGACCAACTATATGACTCAGGATTAGAGATCAAACTGCGGCTGTTATTTCTTTTTGCACTAGGCCTTGTTAGAAAATGTCAATCTAAAGAGGAAATTCAAAATGATACTTAGTTTTTAGATGTTACTTCTTTCCCTTTTTCCCCCAGGGTCTAAAACTCCAGACAGCTAGGACCATGAAATCAAAGTAAAAGGGACACAGCACAGGTCCATTTGCCCCCTCTTTAAAAACAGCGCAGTAGACGGATGTCACCAGGAGCCTGTTGCCTTCCTGGGAATTTCCACACAACCAACCCAATGATATGATATATTTGTGTGAGAACAGCACAAGAATGGCAATGAGGAGAATTGTAAGCTAGTTCAAGCAACTGCAGCTAGTTGGTGTAGAAAAACACATAAATCACAAGTAGAACCTCTGTGTTTAGATAACAGGCCTGTGAAAAAAAGTCATAAAGGCACCTTATCATACATCCTTGAGATTTCTGCAGGCAAAGATCAAAGCAGTGCGGTAAACACCTGCGTGAATCCCTACATACAGGCCAAAATGAACAGACTTGTTGATCTTCAACCAGGGCTGAGTTCTGCAGCGACTGCATCTCCATTTGTGTGACCTCTGCCCAGGAGCTTAAATGCTATTTCAGAGATTCCCTGGTGAGAGAGGTAACAAAATTTAATTTACTCTTTGTGTTACACCTGTGGCTTCTGGTTGTTCCTGCAACCTGCCTGCGTTGGCTCACACAGCAACTATGACCATTATGAAATGCAACAGCAAACTAACGGTGTAATGTAAGTGTAAGTTTTATGGCTGCTTGGAAAACTTTTATTAGCTTGTCTGAGACATTATTTTTCTATAGTACTACCATTTTAATGTCAATATCTCCATACTAGTAGGAAACTCTCACATGAGAAATGCCATCCTTTCTTCCCCCTTGGTAAACTGCTATGCTCTCTTATTAAAAAAAAATTATAAAAAAATAATATATATATATATATATATAAATAAATCCATCTTATCTAACACTTCTCACATGTTACAGCTGCAAAACAACATCAGTAAAGCAGATTGCTATGCAACTTTGCAGCCCAGGAAATAGGACTTAAATCAGTGTGCATAAAGGTGGTTTGCTTTTTTGACAGGAAGATGACTAAAGTAGAGACACAGGTGCCTGATGCCACTTGAGAAAATTGTGGTCTTTCGTCTTTAGTGAGTCATGTTGAATTGCAGAACGCATGGACATTTGGCTGTGTGGGCTCCGGTCAATGGTATTCTGAGAAGAAAAAATGGCTGAATGGCATCCATATGGCAGCTTGATATGCCGAGTAGCAAGGTTAATGTTTTGGTAGCAGCAGAGGGCAACAAACGTATTTTGAATATAAGTCTTTAAACTTACTCATTTAGCAGGAGTAGGTAGCTATCAGCTTGCTGTCTGTTCAGATGGAAGAGAATAACTGCCAACACGGTCCATTTTTTTTTAGTATGTTCAATACCTGAATAGTTTGAGACCATTGTCATCATGATAAGAGCTACAGCTGGAAACTGGAAATAGTGATGTGACTTACAGTGTGTTTAGATGTTAGTGAAAAATCATTAGACTGTACTTAGTAAATGATGTCGCTGTATTGAAAATACTAAGTACAATGATTCTAAATTTTTACCACCTTTTGTTTCTATCAAGAGAGTTTCTGTAATATATAGTGAAGTCCTTGTATACATAGCATGTTTATATAACTCAGTATCAGTCTAGATGCCTCAAATTTCTTCATACACAAAAAATCTCTAAGATCATCTCTGACCTGCTTTCTCACTCATATATATACACATTCCATCTGAAATTTTTTTCTGTCTTTATTTTTCCTCTCTCGGTCATACCCTCACATCTTTTCCTCTCAATTATCTCTGAGCAAACTGGATGTATACAAAATGCTTAAACAGAATTAAAGCAACATTTTACTCCCAAGAAGATATAAAGCATAAAGCAATGGAGTACCATACCATGCTATAGTTTTCAGGTTATGGGAAAAAAGTAAAAGCCAATGAAACCTGACCAGAGGATCCTCACTTATCTTAGATCAAAACCAGTTTTGGCTGACTACATTCCTTTGTACCCACGGCCAAAATAGCACAAGTGCAAGTATAAAGACATTTGCAGAAAGTGTATTTTTTACTCTCATTACCTGGAGGATTTACAAACTGTGTATACTTCTCAATAGATGCAGCAAATCTTATTACAGAGTCAAATAAGTGTGACTGCGAAATGAACCCTCAACCCAGAACTGACACCAGAATCTAATACTCTTCCCAAGTGCCCATATTTCTTTCAATAATATCTGAAATTTGTGAACGGGAAAGTATTTCACAGAGGTACTAAATGGATAATTTTTTAAGTCATTCATCACTCTCTCATGTCTCTTTTCTCCTTCCCCTCCAAAAACTCTGAGACTTAACCATGATTTATGAAAAAAAGATGAAATACTTTGGTGTTATTGGTGCTATAGACATAGTAATAGCACCCATGGGAACAATACTATCTTTATTATTTTATCAACTCTGGACTAGGGGGTGACCAACACTAACAATTACTCAAAAAATGATGACATGGAAATAAATCGAGAAGTTATAGTAGAAGTAAATGTGATATATTCATTCTTCCACCTTATTTGCTTCATGTAATACTACCTTTCCATTTATTACTCCTATCCCTAAATTATATTATAATAAAACAAGAACTTGCAAATTAGAATACTTAAGGGAGTGAGTTTTACTTTCTCTTCTCCATATAACACTCTGTATTAAGGATCTCTCATTTCTAGTATAACAGTCTTCCAATTCACAGTATTTTTTTAAAGGTCTGACTTTCGGCACAAATATTTTCTGATACACATGGGCAAGTAATTGCAGGCGTAGTTTTGCTCTACTCAGCAATAGTTTTGAAGCCTGTTTTAGAATAGTCATTTGTCCAATTCTTTGTTGCATTTACAATCAAATAATTAAATCCAGGTGACCAAGTTTCTGAGATCTGTTTCCAAAACTGTTATTACTCAGCTTATTAGTATCTTCCAGGGTATGCCACATATGCCCAAGAGATGCTACAAGGAAAATTAAAAGTTTTTGCTATCAACATGCTTGTCACTGTGCATGAAATCAAGGGAATTGCATAATTTATACTGCTTAAATATGAACTTTTAATTCAAAGCATAATTAGGGCATAAAAATACAAATACAGAATAAGTATCACAGAATGGTTTAGGTTGGAAGGGACCTCTGGACGTTGTCTACGCCAATCCTCCTAATCAAGCAGGGCCACCCAGGACCATGTCCAGATGGCTTTTGAATATTGCCAAGAATGGAGACACTGCAACCTCTCTGGACAGCCTGTGCCTTGCTTGGTCACTCTCACAGTAAATAAATGCCTCCTGACGTTCAAAAGGAGCCTCTTGTGTTTCAGTTTGTGTCCATTGCATCTTGTCCTGTCACTGAGCACCACTGAAAAGAGCTTGGCTCCGCCTTCTTTGCACCTCCCTTCAGATAATAAATATCAGTGTATAAAACATGGATGAGACAGCCCCGAGCCTTCACCAGGTTGAACAAGCCCGGCCATCTCAGCCTTTCCTCACACAAAGAGGTGCTTCAGTCCCTTAATCTTTTTAGTGGCCCTTTGCTGGACTCTCTCTAGTAGCTCTACATCTCTCTTGTACTGGAAAAGAGTACAGGAATATGAAACATGATGCAAAAAGTAATTTTGATTTCAAAAAAATATCAAAACCATTTTTAATGCTATTTTTGGGTTAATAGTTTTAAAGGAAGAATTAGTTTTTTCAAACAGTCTCTAAATAACAAATTCTGAAATGAAGAGAGTGACCCAATTACTTTCATTATCATACCTGCTTCCCTTTGCTTTGGTTCATAGCTTACAACCTCCAGTGGACCACCATAACACCAACTTGAGTTTCAGAGCATGCAAATCCTACAGGCCTCCTTCAGGTAACTCCTATTTTGACAGAGAACACCCTGCCTTATCTATGCCATTGTTACAGAGAAGTTCACGACGGTGACAGTCTGTATTTCCTCGTCTCTGCTGAGAGCAACTGAAGAGTAAATTGGGAAGGCAAGAGACCCCAGTTTCTTAAGTCTGGCAAACCAATCCAGCCCCCTAGCAGAACCTGAGCACAGCCTGTGCTTTCAGACAACAAGGTTATCTGAAGGCAAATGGGAAGAACATTTACCATAACTGATGCCCTTCAAAAATGTCTGTTAATAGCAGTGCATAAGCCTTGAAATCAGTGGAAGACCAGTTTAGGCGTATATTCATAAATATTAAGAATAATTATTTAACTTCTTGAGACATTTGTCACAATCTTACTCTTTTAGACTTCATTCTGCGTGTCCTCATACAGCTTATGAAGACAATAGCAGTTACTTCTGGACCTTCACAAACCAAAATCTAAATCCAGTAAAACATGTAAGCACATGCCTAGACCAAATTAAAAAAAGACATTCTGTAACACCACACATGCACATTTCCATGTTTTACACAAGTACCTAACTCAATCTGTTGTTTTCATGCATTAGGTAAGCACAAAAATTCCCAACAAATTACTTGATACAGCATTGGAATGTTACTAAATGTCCAAGTCTTATACAGACATTACTATTTCACCTCCTTGAATGTTCTCTCAGCACTTGGGTTTTCACTGGTTTGTGCTGTGTATTCTGCTTATTCATTAAATCAAAGCATGTGGCTTGTAGAAGACAGGAACCTCTTATTTTTCTGAAGTGCTTGGCATTTGAAAACACAATGTGTTACTCATCTGCAGTAGTAGAAAAGAATTTCTTACTTTTTTGTTTTTAATTTATCTTTTAGACAGCACACGTAAACTGTCTAATTTGCTTTGCTTATCAGACACGTGCAACACTTGATGTGCAACAGTTAAAATGTTTTTGGAGTTGGTCACTATTTAAGAAACAACATATAATAATTCCAAATACTTTAATAGCAGCACAGAGCCATAAATAGACTTAAGAGTTATGCAGAAATGTCCATGAGCACAATAATTAAAACAGTGTTAAGCACCATGGGAACAAGAGAGTACAGGTGATTCTGACCAAGCTTACAAGAAACAGAAGGAGCTATATGTGGCACTTGTTAACAGTAATCTATGTTCAAATGTATATAAATTTTTATCTCCAATGGAGCAGTTTAGTGTGGATAGTTATCAGCAGTGCATATCAAGCTCATCTTGGACTATGACAAATCAATAGAACTGAAATAATTTTGGCCTCTGCAGGAGACATCCTGTACCTTTCTGCAGCTACTCTCAGCAGGCTCAGATGTAGTTAGAGGGAAAAAAAAAAAAAAAAAGGTATCACAGAATGGTTGGGTTTGAAAGGGACCTCTGGAGATCACCTAGTCCAAACCAACTGCTAAAGCAGGTTCGCCCCGAGCAGATCGCACAGGAAGGTGTCCAGGCGAGTCCTGAATGTCTCCAGAGAAGGAGACTCCGCAACCTCTCTGGGCAGCCTGTTCCAGTGCTTTGGCACCCTCAAAGTAAAGAAGTTTCTCCTCACATTTAGGTGGAACCTCCTGTGCTTCAGTCTGTGCCCGTTGCCCCTCATCCTACCCTTGAGCATCACTAAAAAGAGTCTGGTCCCGTCCTCTTGACCTCCATTCTTCAGATATTTGTAAGCATTGATAAGATCGCCTCTCAGCCTTCTCTTCTCCAAAGAAAGGTGCTCCAGGCCCCTAATCATCTTTGTAGCTCTCCACTGGACTCCCTCCAGTAATTCCTTGTCCTTCTTAAACTGGGGAGCCCAGAACTGGATGCAGTACTCAGATGTGGCCTCACCAGGGCAGAGTAGAGGGGCAGGATAACCTAGCTCGAACTGATAGTCACACTTTTCTTAATGCACCTCAGGATACTGTTGGTCTTCTTGGCCACAAGGGCACATTGTTGACTCATGGTCAACCTGGTCAACCAGAACTCCCAGGTCCTTTACCACAATGCTGCTTTCCAGCAGGCCTGCCCCTAATCTGTACTGGTGCCTGGAGTTATTCCTCCCCAGGTGCAGGACCCTACACTTGCCCTTGTTGAATTTCGTCAGGTCCTTCTCTGCCCAGTCCCCCAGCCTGTCCAGATCTCGCTGAATGGCAGCACAGCCTTCTGGTGTGTCAGCCCTTCCTCCTAGTTTGGTATCACCAGCAAACATTCTGAGGATGCCCTCAGACTTTTCATCCAGGTCATTGCTGAACAAGTTGAACAGGACTGGACCTAATACTGACCCCTGAGGAACCCCACTAACTGCAAGCCTCCAACCAGACTCTGCACCATTGATCACAACCCTCTGAGCTCTGCCATCCAGTCAGTTCATGATCCACCTCACCAAGCATTCATCCAGCCTGCACTTCCTGAGCTCGCCTATGAGGATCTTGTGACAGATGGTGTCAAAAGTGTGTCATGGTGTCATGGGCAAGGCTAGTAGATACCTGCTTGGGGATCTTGAGGAAAATTCATATACATTTCCCACAATAAGTATAAACCCATTGAATTCAAAATGCCACAGATACCAGTGACTCAGCAGGGTTTCTCCAGTGAATTACATGAGTAATACACTTCAATTATCGGCATTTTTTTTGTTTTGCTTTTTTAATAGAAAAAAATGGAGGAATATAAAGCATTTAAAAAAAAAAGCCAACCTGCCCCTGAAGAGACTTGTTCTTCTACCCTGGAATTTTCCACAGTATATCAGTTTGGACTTGTTTTTATCCTGAGAAGCATCTGGTAATGCTCTGAGAGGGATCCTGGGTGCCAAACACAAGGAACAATTGTGTAACTGGAAACTTTTTTTTTTTTTTTAACCCCCTTAAGACTTCTTTCACAGGAGTACTCAGTCAGTGGAAGTACACATTCATTCCTATGTAGGCTGCAGATCTGAAACTCTTTATAGGACAAGGAAATGTAAATAACTGAAAATGTCCCTGTAGAAGGCAAGTCACAACTACTTATGCTTTGTTATCAGTGAAGAGCATCTTATAGGTCTGTCCTTCTATTACTGTACTGATTTTGTTTTGCTGGGAGATTTATTAAAGCAGAATTGAACCTGAAGTATTTCTAAAATCTGTGAGACTATGCAGACTGCTCCATTTCCACGAGTGCTCTGACAGCCTTCTAGAAAAGTGAGCTGAAAGTTTAAATCACCAAGTGCTAGTCTGAATTAATTTGTTAATCTGTTTAATTAAATCAGGCTACTTTTGTGCTCCTACTTAAATACTGAACGACAGGGAAATGTTTCTCTTCAATTCTACCTACAGCATGCTTAAAGGAAATTTCAGACATGGCAGAAGCATAAGTTTGTTTATAGCTTTCCCCTCCTCATCCCTTTTCCATCCTGTCCTTCTTTCTTGAAGCACAACTGGCCACCAGTTCAGAGCTATTTATTCTTTTGCTACAGGAACCTCACTGAACTGGTCCCATGTGAGAATGTGAAGATAGTAGAAAAAAGAACAATCAAAATAAATCTTGTCATTATAGACCACTAGGGGGAAGTTTGTGCTTGGAGATGCTTCCCCAGCCTTCTCTTAATCTTTGCTCCTACTATGGTGCATAAAGCTCTGAAAAACAAGCAGATCTGTGCGTAAATCAGCACCAAAGAGGCATGACACTCTAAAGATTTGTGGCTCAATCTAACAACCAGCTGCTAATGAACTAGGTAATCCCAAACTCTCTGTCCTCCTCCCTGCCACCTTCCCCAACATCCTGCTCTTGCTTGCTTGCTATCTCCGTTCGGTCAGCGACAGCAGCCTTGTGGCCATGTGGTCAGCTTGCCTACCCACCCGTGAGTTGGCCTGACCTAGAAATGGTTCATTTTCACACAAATCAGCAAGCGGCTCTGGTGAGCACACAGTGACAGGACTGCTCAAGCAACGTGAAGGAGGAAGCAGCAATGCATGGGCTGTTCTTTCCAGGGACAGCCCACCATTTTCTTGAGGTTAAGCTAAATTTGAAAAAGTAAATATATCTGAAACATTTGACCTTTTGTCAAAATTTGTTAACATCAGGCAATAGACTGAAAACATGATGTGGAAGCCTCAAACATGACAGTGCATATAAACATTTGGATTGCAGAGGTTGCTTCAGGCTAACAACGTTATGGGCAAAAAAAGATGCAAAAGTTTATCCTGCTGTCACAGGACAATGAGGAAACCTGTCTACAGACTGAAACTACACATCACTACTAGCTGGCGTGACTTATAAATAAATCTAACAAGATTGGAATTACTTCTTAAAACTTAACTGTTTGAATCAGAAACCAGCATAAGAACCTTGGATTTCTTGCTGCCTGAAAAGGAAGATACTATCACTGAAAAAATACAAAGAAAATAAACTATATTTTAAAGAGCAGTAGATTTCTTTAGTTTCTTAAATCATGATACTATGACCAAGCAACCAATTTCCCTCAGGAAAAAGGGCAGGGAAGGGCAAGATCTAATTTTTTGAATGGCTGTAGTTTGCAATACTGAGTGCGTGAAAAGCCTAAATTTGGAATACTATCAATTGCTTGACAGATAAAGGAAAAATATACATTTATTCAGACTGAAAGCAAAGGCATGAAATTGCACAGAAAACAGGAAAGAAATTAATTCTTTGGTCAACAAATGTTTCTTAACTAGCTGGAGCAACTTCTGGAGCGGTTCTTTTTTTGTTCACTATAATTATAATACATTTTCAGCAGATGTTGTTTAGTTGTTCCAAATCTCACTAGTTTGAAATTCAAGGAAAAACAGCAATCTGGCTTCCAAAACTCTTAGACAAGTTTCAATGTTATGAAATTTGTGTTTAGCTTTGGCTTTTCACATTTGAATCAACAGCACACAATCACTTCAACATTTAAAGAATTCCTCTGAAAAGGCAGACTGTAGACTTTCTAACGGTATTTAATTTTAATGAAAGCCAATGTTCTCACTGCAATTTATTGATTCCAGTAGTTGAGTCTTTCAGGAAAACATCCAAATCACAAAACTTATGCAAGTTGTCATCAAAGCCGAAAAGAATGTTTATAGTCGTTGTTGTTTTTTTGTGGTTGTTTTTTGGTTTGTTTTTTTTTGTTTTTTTTTTTTTTAAATACTCGGTCTAACAAATGCTTCCACAAAGAAAAAGCAAGTACAAGGTAACACCACTGAAGTTTTAAGAACATCACAATCAAATCACAAGTGGCAGACTGAACCGACAGCAAAGGCTACCTCAAAAGCTGGACAGCATTGAAGGTTGTGTTTATATCAATTATTAGAGGAAATTGATCCTTGAAACTGCTTGCAAAACACCTGCATTGGCATACAGAACTAAGGCTTCTTTCAAAGTAACTCAAACTTCACCCTTGAAAATATCCTTCCTATACGAGCTCTCTCAGCTGTTACACTTCGGTTTTAAACTTACATGTCATAAAGCTAGTATATTAATCACCTCGAATCCAACTGTTTGGAATGGTGAAAGGAAAACACTATTGCCACTTTGAAAGACTGAAAAATCTCCTTGCAAGCGCTATATATTGCTAAATGGCCAGTCACTGTTGTAGGCATCCAGTTGGTAAAAATCACTTGCCTGGAAGGGACCCGCAGCTCCAAAGCTCTGCAATCCAGAGATAATGTTCAGAGTCCTAATTGGGCCTTATTGTTGAAACCTAGGTGCTTTTTTTTTTTTCTTCTAGAAACACTAATTTTTTCCCAAAAGATATCATAATTTAAAAGATATGCAGCCTTTTCTCCCTCTCTTTAACAGCATAAAATAAACAGTGCTTTATTTTTGTCCAAAAGACCATAAAATTTACATAAATATACAATAGTTATGCTGGGCAAGATGGTCTTGGAATTTAGCATATCCTACATCTTTCTTAAACCTCAGCAATGTTAGCAACTTCTGTCAAGAGATGGCCAAACTATTTTTTCAGGGCTCAAAGGTCATATTTGAGACGTGCAGATAAGTTTACAATAAAGTTTGTGCATGCTTGAACCACTCCTATTATTACCCACTAATCACTCTTTGCTGAACGCAAATTGAAAAATGTTACTCTGTTTCCAGCAGCGTTTGAACCAACACTTTGCGCTTGCCAGTATTTTATCTACCAGGCTACACAGAGACCAGCTTTTAAAAATGTAAAAGATGTTAAGTGATAAATTAGCCACCAGAGGGAGCTTCATAAAGAGAATCCAACGCAACAAAGACCACGATAAATAGATTTGATCATTAACATACTTTAATGCAGACAGTGGCAGAGTTCAAAGTGCAATCCAGGTTTTGTTTTGACCTTTGTATGCATAATCTAAGGTAGCAAGAAAAAAAAGTCAGATTTCATTTCCTTATCCTCTCGCGTAAAAGCAGAAAGATAGAACATTGCATCATGTGTTTGTTACTAACACGTCTTAAACGGAATTTTTAGAAGCAGTACTACAATGAACAGTGTATATATATCAAAGAGCCATAAAGTAAACAACTGAGATTGCCATGGCAGCATCTTGGCTCCCCAATAAACATAAATCCTCGTAACATTCTGGCAAATCCCAAAAGGGGAAAAAAAAAAACATGCAAAGGTAGCGAAGAGCATCCTCTTTGCCAAGAGACATTTTGGGACAGCTGTGCACAAGGAGCAACTGGAAAGATTACTACACATGCCCATCCCGCTGGTGAAGAGAGGCAGTTTAATCTCCGCTGAAGGCACTACTGGCTGATGTTCATGGCATTACAGCATAAACGTTAAATGCTGCAATCACATTTCATGCTGTTTATAGTTGTCGCGTATTGCTTTAGTTTTCTGTTCTAATTATTGTATCTAGAGCTTCATTTAATTTTTACAGACAAGGCTATCAGTTGCGTTTTCACAAATGTTTCAGCTATTTAAGCTCTTCTCTAGAAAAGCGCTACACCGAATATTACAAATTTTTTGTTGTTCTCTCTATCTTCAAGAAAACCCCAAATGTATGAGACAGTAATTCCACAAGGGGGTTTCTGGGTTTGCTACTATAACTGAACAAAATCTTGATCTTCTGCTTTCCAGATTTTTTTGTTTTGTTACTATATATGAGAGGTTTCTTTACTAGTACTTGCAGTTCTGCATGCTGCCTGAGGACAGCATGATAGATGTCCTGAAGAAGAGAAACAAATGAGGTTAAAAATTCTATAGGAAATTAGAAAGTACCTGCACATATGCTGAAGAGATCATAACAGCATGGGGCAATATGTAAAAAGGTTATTAATATGAGGTTTCTTCAGTCAATGAATAAATTAGAGGGCACACACCAATATAAGTTAAGTTTCTGTCAAGACTGCCAGGACGACAGTAAAAAATAATCCCTTACCTGTAATAAAAAGGTGAGCAATAGAGATATAGAGCATGAAAGCTCTCAGATCAAAGATTTATCCCTGGGAACAGCAATAAAACTAGATACCGCAATTTAATTATGAAAGGGAAATGTCTTGGACAACAAATTTACAGTGAGGTTCCAGCACACAAATTAAGATACAGTACTTTGTATCTTATAGAATTATCCCTACTCACTATAAATCAGCAGAAGATGAAGCTCATGCAAGGCCCAGCAAAGCTAAACAGAAACTTACTGCTGCCTTCATGAGGCTACAGAGCAAGTCCTTAACTCGGAACCTTTAGATTTAGTGGAAAAGAAACAGCTGTACTTTCTTTTTTTTTCCTCCTACTGTATTCTCAAATTATAAATGAGCGCATATAAAAGAACTGCTGCATTCTCTTTTCAAAAATTTAGGTTAAAGAAAATAACTATGACATAAAAAGCAAGTTCACCTCAAAAATCTACAAACTATGCTAGAAGCTGCATAGGGTGGGTTTTTTTGTAGAATTTAGAAAAGGTGTTTGTTTTTCTGAGGCTTTCACCCTAACCCTTAGGTTTTTATTCTATGAAGAGCATAATTAAGAAGTGCTGGATTTCAGAACTATGCATAAAAATTTGGATTCACATTCACACCTTTTGGACTTCTTCATAGGTGTTCTCAGAGACTGTAAAATATAAAGACGTGTGTGCTGAAGGAAATCTAAGGCTTTCTGGAAAACTTTTAGGAATGCGAAGGCCTGATGCTGTTCCTTGTTCACTATAAGGCAAAAGTACATTAACACCCATTGTGTCTTTGAAATCAGACTTAAAATGAAGAGTAATTTGTTCATATATTAATGTTGACTTCTAGCAGCTTCAAGCAAATCAAACAGAGAAAGAAAATAACTATACTTATAAATTAAACCCTACCTATGCAAACCATTGATGGAAAACAGCTATCAAATCTCAGCTTAATAAAGCAGGTATTTATTAACAAGTTCTGATTTTACAACCTTTCCTTGCACATAACCCAGACCGACTAGGGCCTAAGTACTTAATGAAATCTGACTGGATTTGAGCATGTGCTTAAGCAGCGTGCTAACACAGGCCTTGGGGATGTCTAAATGGGATTTACTGTGGAACACCACATTTATTTAGCAGCTGCTGAAGAAGGATTTCTGTCTGTTGTGGAACACATTGCATTATGATAGACGAGAGGCTTTGGATGGTGTGTTGGTTGCTTTCCCTCCGTTTGCATCCCTGCTGGATTTCCATCTTATTAAATTTGCACATTAAACAGTTCCCTAATCCACTTTAAAGCAATGCAGTGGGAGTGGACAGCAAGCCAGTGATTTAGGTGCCCAGTGAGGTGGGACAAGGAAAGCAGAACGGCTGTGCAGGATTTGACTACACTGCAACAGACTCATTTTTAGCTACTTTTAATGTTCTATAATTATACCTTATACTATAATTCTAATTACCCAGATAGATGTCCTCTGTTGACAAGCATCTATAATCACACAGCTTAATTAAAACATAAATTAAATACCTGTAGTGATAAAAATACCTCTAGGAAAAAAAAACAGCTTTGAGTATAAAGGAAGCTCATTTTACATCTGTGACTAGACACTACATCTGCCTTCTTGCACCCTCACAGCAGAATTTGTCTTGGTGCTCTTCAAGTTAAGCATATATTGGTACTCAGTCACCACAAGGAATTTGGAAATAACACTCTTATTCTCTCATTAGAAGATAACAAACCTTACTAACATTTTATTTAGTCACATACATTCGTGTAAAATCAGTCAACAACTAGTGAAACCAAGCAATCCAAAGGAGTAGTACTTTAGAAATGCTGTGCACAAGGTACATACTGACCATCCAGAGAGGATAGCTGTGGGGAAGCTGGCCTAGGGCTGTCCAAAGTATTCAAACTGATAAATACCTTTACACCATGGCTGGCCTTTCAGAAAACAGGCTATATACTAAGAGCAGCTAGCACCTTTCAGGTGCTTTCAGCACCTCTCAGGATAAAGTAATAAATACTAAACCTCGAAAGTAGTCTTTATATCTTCTTAAAGTGACATCACCTTGTCAATATAGCTGGGACTACTGTGAAAGAAAAGTGCTGTGCTACCTGTGAACATAGGGAGGTGATGCTTCCCCTCAGCCGTGGCAAGAGAACATCGGGGACACCGTGTCCAGCTCTGTGCTCCCCATGTGCTGGAGCAAGTCCAGAAAAGGGCCAAAAAGATGATTAAGGGAGCATCGAGTAGAGGTGGAGAGAGCTGGGACTGTTCAGCCTATGATCAAGGAGGATCGTATCACTGTGTATAAATGGGGGTCTTTGAGACAATGGAAGCAGGTACTTCTCAGTGCTGCCTGGTGAAAAAAACAAGGAATAATAGGCACACATTGAAATACAGAAAATTCCATTTAAACATAAGGAAGAATACCTTTATTGCAAAGGTGGTAGCACACACAGTATAGCCTCAGCAGTCTCTCTCTTTCACGGTAGCTCATCAAAGCTAGATGTCTGCACTGCACAGTATTTATCCCTTCAAAACCATATAATTCTTTTAAACTCTGTGTTGTTCTCTCTTGCCTTGTGTCTTTATCTTTCTTCTCCCTCTGTCCACGCAGCTCTTATTCCTGACACTTTCTCAGTAATGTCCCATTCTAAAAATCTCATTAGCAATTCAGATAATACAGGAGAACGTAGCTGCTATCAGTAATCATTTTTATCAGTTGATGGTATTTTCCATGGAACCTGGAGAGGCATCTTAAAGTTACAGAATACTATCAAAACTTCTTATAAATTTGAGAAAAACAGAAGATAAAGTTTTCAGAAATTAGTGCTGTATACTTTTAATGCAACTTACCTTGTTCCATCAGTTTTCAAACTGCTTTTTAGCTTTCCACAATTGTATGCATCTGTTAAGCTGCGAGGATCACAAGCAGTGCCTTTTCTACTTCAATTATTCAAATTCAGACTTGAATTATAAGCCTCTAGAAAATCAAGAGCCATTTAATACACTAGCAGGAACATTGTAGGTTAAATTTATGAATATGTATCCTTATAATTTGTTTCATTGCACATGTAGGCATGCACAGATTTTAAGTGCTATTATAAGACATTAGGAATTTAAATGAAATATTATTTGGAAAGCAATTACTGAATTTAGCAGCTGAGAGATCCAGACAATGGTTTGCTTAAGATTTGTTTCTAAGCCACAAGAGAAAAGGAGGCTGATAGTGCCATCTGTTGGTAAATTTAAAACTGACATCATTTAATAGAGGTTTGTGATCTAAAGTGTTAGTCGCTATGCTTAATGTAACTCCAGCAAGGTCAACCACCTGAATAGTGTTTATAGTGAATCACGCAGCACTCAGTCCTCAGTTGTGTGTGTAGAACACAGTGGGGCCACAACAACCCAACACAAGGCCAGGACTGAAGTTGTTCTCAAACATGCACAGCTGGCCTTAAGAGACTTTTAACAGTGGAAGTTTTTTGATTGATACAGCATATATAGTACATTCTGGAAGACAGTTTTTCAGAGTGGGGCTTTGTTACTGTTTTAGCATGGAGCAGAAGGCCACTTGAAGAAAATCCTCTGATCTTCCCTGCTAACTGCACACAAGTTCAGATGGTTGAATAGTGCACAACTGGATTGCTATTGGCGCTGTGCTCCAGGTGTACACATAGCACACTCCAGCAGCTAATGGGGCGAAAAAAGTCTGAACTAACGAGCCGCCCGTACAACCATGAATTCCTCCAGCATATTCCCAGCTTGCATGATGCAACAGAGTGTTCTCAAACTACTGAGAGCTCAAATGACATCCCAAAGTATTTCTTATGATGTGTAAAACGTCAGCTGTTATGAAAAAGTTAGTCTGGCTATTTGCTTCACCCACCATTTCCCTGTCTCTCTCTTCACACATCCAATTACTTCTTTCCATACGTTATGAATCAAGTTGGCTCTTGCAGGAAATAGAGTTTTATTTTCTTTTGAACAGTTTTGCTGACCAGTTTCTCCTGATTACATTTCTGGCCTTTGATCCTGACTAAGCAGGTGTTTTCTTTGTAATGAAGTAGTGGAGATTTTGGTAATGAAACAGGCTGTCATGAGGCTGGCAGGACCATACACTTTTCAAACAGCTGTTTTTTAATCTTTACATGGGAGAAAGCTGTGAAGTGTATGACCAGTAAAGGAACATTCACATCTAGCCATCCATACAGGCTGTTAGCACATTGTCATAGACATCATGTGTCACAGGCAGGCATCCACAATCTGATTGTATTTCAGAATTACATACAAGAAAGCCCATTTAATTTGCCATAAAAGAATTAAGTCACCATCTATGCAGAGACTCACAAACACAGTGGGCCAGCAGGTATGTAGCATTTCCAAAAACTCTCCAACCACCCAAGTGATGCAAGCAAACCTGTCCCTGCTTGAAATGAAGATGCAGGAGGCCCCTCTCAGTCCAAAGACTAAAACACGGTCATTAGAAAATGTTCATATCTCCTGAGATACCAATGACTGTGGCCTGCAGGACAATCTTACATTGTAGTCCTTGATGCTTACATCATCATAGGTGCCCTGAGCATAAAACAGAACTGTGGGCAATCTCAGAAAATCCTGCACAACTCAGAAAACCGTGGTGAGTAAAGGTCTGGTCAGCACTTCCTCCACGCACTGAACAGAGTGGACTTGTGGATGTCTTCAGACATTTTGATCAGGACTTCTCCCACAACACACTTGCCCACCACGAACTGGGTAGCTATTGACCATTTGGAGTGATGGCTCACAATACTCCACAGGACCAGTCTTTCAAACACAGAAACAGATTCTTCAAATTACATGTGACGGTGCTCCAGCTCTGGTGCCACCTCACAGGAGACAGCACTGACTGTGCCCTTCTGCCTTAAAAGTTCTGCACTCACTGCTGTTATCCCCACGTCCTCAGGACTGAGTACATTGCCCAGGACCACAGGACCCTACCAGCTGGTGACATGGGAGTCTCTTGACAAGGACTTCCAGACAGTTACAGCATCCATCACAAAACAGGGCATCTGGGACAGAAAGAAACATTTATTGAGGAGGGAAGCCTTCCTAGAATAGCTGCCAAAGCCTCAAAAAGCAGAAACTTTTCTCCAGACAGCACATCTGTCTGCCCAGTGACACGACTCAGCATCAGAAGGTGGCTGAGTAGTAGGCACCATGGTGCCATTTGTAAAGATGCAGGGATAGAAGTAGAGCAAGAACACAAGGAGAAACAGAAATAAAACTTGTTTTTCAGGGGTATCCAGCCCACATGCACATATATACTTACAGGCAAACATCATTTCTCTATGAATCCTCACATAAGAATTAAAAGATTAAATAGCTAATGAATATTCTGGCAGCAAGTAGGAGCAGTAATAGGCTTAGAGAGGATGCTGGGCAACAGCATATGAAGACCAAATTAGGTTCTTTTAAAAGATTTAATATCAAGGACATCACTATTGAAATACATTTACATATTTAGATTTACCTTTGGTCTCCCCTTTCTTTGTCCATCCACAGCTAATTTTTACAGCTAGGCCATCGAACAAAGTGCGGGGTAGCACTGGAACAAAACAGTTGTTAACAGATTATGAATTTCACGTCCACTCACAAAAAAGCAGTTTTCTGCTTAAGAACAATAATGTTTCAGTGACTATTAGCAGGCTTGTCCATATATTTTATTATAATATAATGAAATCCTTGCAGGGAGAGGGGGAGGAAACCACTCCACAAAACTTTCTCTTCACTGCATATATTTTGGGTTGAAAATTAAAAACACTGTTGTACCTCAGGATTATTTACTCCATATACATATGATCTCTTGCACATGAAACTGCCAGTGTTTTCTATTGTGACAAATAAACATAGCAAATATATGTTCTCTTACTAAACTTTTTTTCTTTTGTTAACTTATTTAAATAAGAAGTAGCATAACTGGGGGTGGGGTGTGTGGTTTGGAAGAGCTTTAGGCAATTGACTTTTCCAAAGTGTTTGCAGAGATAATTGGAAAATGTATTGAGAATGCTGTCAATCACCTTAATAGATGCAAAAATCTCATATACTTCCAGAGAGACAAAGGTGCTCCTGAGGGACAGCAGGAGAGTGTTTCATAGTATTTGATAAGAAGTTTCCATTGCAAAGAAATTTCAGGCTACACCATAATTTCATTAAACTCCATTAGAGTCCATGTCTGCTCCCAATCATGCTACTGTATATGCTAATTATTACACAACAAACTTTTTATCTTCCATCACACAGGAAAATATTAAAACATTAAACACAAACACTCTCTGAATGAAAGCACTTTAGGAATTTTGTAGTGTGAAAACTTCCCTGAGGTGGAAAGAAACAAGCACAACAGTCCGAAAAATCAGTGGTAAAAGAGATACCTGTGGTATTTCTCTATTTCTTTACAAATTTTCTCTCAGATCTGTGGTGTAAGGCTGGTTTAAATCTTTGTTCAATATTAACTTTTCCAGTGTCTACAGGACACTTTGTCACCACCTAGAGAAACATTATATTTTCTTACATCTCTGCATATATTGAGACCAGAGATATGAGAGTCAAATATGTTACAGATATTATTGCAGTATTTTGCTTTGAGTAAGAATCCTGGAAATATTAAGAGGCACTTGTTTTCCTTTTAAACTTCATGCATATCTTTTTTTTTTTTTTTAAGTCTGTTATGCAGTTACATAAAATGATCAAACAACAGTTTTGCCACACAGTCTTCACTTACCACTTGGAATTCACCAGCTGATATATGTGCATTAGTCTTCCCCGGCTAAGTACCAATGAGAAGGAATAAACATCAGAAAAAAACAGACCTTCCACCATCACTGGTAAGTTTTCCAAAACACATTATAGAAGAACAGGGAAGGAAATGGATAGTTTGCTGACTGCACCCAGTTCAAACAGCAGGAGTCGAATCCAGTAAAACGGCATTGTAGAAAATTGTATAGAATAACTCTTAATTTTCAGAAGAGCAAGTAGCTCACTAGATATGTACCACAGTCCTGACTTAAAAGATAGTATTCTGTAAGCCCTACTGACAGTTACCCCAAGTCTCATTCATCAGCAAAAACAAGCCATAGCACATACTGCTCTTTATTCAGCTTCTGTAATCCCGTCTCAAGCCCTTGGTGCACATCAAGAAGAGGAGCACATTTATATGCCAGACTGATGTGTTGTACAGTAAAACATTGTACTGACCTGTCATTCTTGATACAAAAAAAAAATAAAGCACAAGATTTACTGCTGCCATCCTCAGTGAACTAGAAGAGCAATCACGACAGCATGTGGCTATTTTGACTTAGCCATTATCTAACAAACTCTCAGGAAGCCCAGTTTGCATTTCTAAATCTTCATTACAATGGCACTGGGTAAAATTGCAAACCATAACAGGGCTCCAGTGTTTGATAGCTGAAAATGCCTGGCCAGCGAAGTTATCAAAGATCACACAAAACTGCGACAAATAACAGGCTATTTGCTTTCTGACAACAGCATACAAAACAACTGTAGACTAACACATTTTTGAGTTCAGACAGAAGCTGCTTGGCTACAAATGAACAAAACAACAAATGCACACACGTATTAAAAAAAAAAAGACCCATAGATTGCAATCCTCCCTCTCCAATGGCAGTTTGAACACCATCAGTTTCATTTAAATTTTAATTAGATTTTACTGTAACAAATACTAGAGATTGTCCTACAGCATGCATACATGAGTACTTCTGCCAAGACGGCTAATAAAATACTATGCCTCTTTCACAATTTAGATCATCACAATTCTGCCCTTTTCTTTCAGCCAAAAACCATTCTTAAAATTCAGAATAATATGTTGGTTTAGGTTCATGAAATAGTCAAGATAATTGCAGAAACAGCTCTCATTTCTCTCACAGATTTAATTACCAAAAAAAAAAAAAATACAATGACCATCCCTCAATGAAAAAAAATTCCTATTTATTATTTCTTAGGTCATTTGTACAAATCCTGTAGTGCAGCTTTATGACGCTATATTTTTTTTTGACCATGGCATTTTATCCTCTTTCATGCAGTGTTTTGAAACATGTTCACATTAGGCGCTTTCGTGCAATTTATAAATTAATTAATAAACTATAATTAGTAGACTAGAACACCAAGACCCACAAAATTATCCCTTCTCAAAGGCATTAGTGACACCTCTTCATACAGGATACCAGCCTATAAGACATGATATTTTTATCCTGAAAAAGATTGCTTAGGATACCTATGGGTTTTTAAAATACATTCAGCTTCCTTAATGTGACAATACATGCTGTACAGGATATCTGAATAAAAAAATGAATTAATTTGCATGTGTTACCCAGTCTTAAAACTGGATGACCTGCTTCTTTCTGGTAAGGAGAAACTTTGTTTCAGATTCATATATCTGCATTGCAATAGTTTTATTTTGCAAATTTTCTGAAGTTCTAGTTCGTACTGATCCTTCATATAAGGGCAACACTTTCTAGATAAGATCACCTACATTCGTGACTACTTCAAAGTACACATTTTTGTTGTCCACTAAATGCTAAAGTGACACATTCTTCTTTTAGATAAGTGCTTATATCTAGTTGCAAGATGTCACATAATAACTGCTTGATGCAACTTATATCAACATCAAGGGTATTTTGTATGCTAATGAGAAGGGGCTTTTGGTAATGTCATCAGTTGTAAATGGAAGGCGACATCACAGTACAAAGACTGATAAACTGGTTGAATTTAGAACTATTTAAGTTTAAAGATTAGTATTCATTTAAATACAAAACGTTTGCTTTATATTATTGAATGAATATAGCAAAATAGGATATTTTTGGGTGGTTGTTTTTTGTTTTTTGTTTTTTATTTGTCATATTAAAACTCTTCTGAAGTTAACGTCTCAGTGAGGTAAAACTCTAAAGGTGTTCTTCCATCTTCCTGACCAAAAGATGAAAGCAAAGGAACTAGAAAGTTGAAGAGTTGTGACCTTCCGATGTGTTCTTGAGCTGGAACCACCAGTAAAACCATCCTATGACACCTCTGAGCCCAAGAAAAGGCGACAGTGGTACTTGAAATGAATCAGTATTGAAAGAAATGGTCTGTCACTTCCTAAAATATTACGAGTCAGAAGAACATACATTCATCCAGACATGGACATTTCTGCAATGACGAATAATTCAGGTACAATTGCAAGACGGAGTTTCTAAAAGCACAAGAGATTTATTTATCAGAATTTTTTCTTTATTTTAAGCAAATTGAAGTTCTGGTAAAACTTATAAGGCTAGCATGTTGCGCTGGCCCAGACCAAATTGTTCAGGTTGTTTCCTGAAAGAGAAATGTGAACTGACCTTGTTAAAAGGAAAAAAATAGTGGAATTTAATTTGAATGCAAGTGCATTATTAACGGTTGATTATTTCAGTATGAGACTCTGAGGAGCTGTTTTTATTCAGCAAACTTGAAATACTTTTGTTAGGTTTGCAGGCCATAATTAAGATCACTACCTTTTCCCCTTTTATGCACTCTATTACTGATAGAAGTGGATTCACTAACACTTAAATAGAAATTCCTTGACCAAGTCATAAGCTGATTTAGTTACCCTTAATATGCTTCTGCAGAGTAGAGTACAGCTTGGTCTTATTTTACTTTAATGAGATTATTCCTTCAGATACATAATTTTTGCACTGATATGAACAGGAACATTTTAGCATTTGTCAGCTACGCTTTGCTGAGATGATTAATAACTTTTAGAACCACACTTGGGGCTGATAGACGTCTACGCAGATCTGCTTTTCTTTAGTGGGATGGAAAACACTGAGAATTACACAGTAAAAAGTTTTGAAGCATTGACTGCATAAAAATAGATGACCACAAACAAGTAGTAATAAGCAGACAAGAATGAAATAAAACTGAAATGTCTTACACAAAGTTTTTGTGACTGTATTTAGCAAAAAAGAATGCCAAGAAGCCTCCATTTTTTCCTGCAAGATTTCCATCATTGCTGTCCCAATGTTAATGCCCTTTTAGAGGTCATGATAACTTTGATATCAAAACCTAGGTCCAAAAAGCCAAGTTAAAAAAAAAAAAAGTGAGATTCACTGTTTTTCAATTAGCTGTGGAACTGCAAGACAAAGGAAATTTAGGAATTTTTGTTTTCATTTACAGAAGAATTGTTTTTTAATAGATTATTCACAAAACAAACCCTCACCGTTTTCCAGATCATTTAGAGAGGGTTCACTAAGTAACCAGAGGACAAAATTATCTTCCAACTTCTATCAATCTAAATTAGGATGGCTGAAATTAAAAGGAATGACAGCATCGTAACAATGGCACAAATGAAAAAAAAAGCTGTTAATTTTATTGTCTACAGCTTCCAGAAAACTGTAGAGGATACAAGAAAAACAAATGTGTGAAAAACCTCGTGTAATCCTTCATCTTCCCACCAGCCAAGAGTGCAATCTTGGCAGTGCTCTGAGGGATGAGCTGCGCATCATCTATTACTCCAGCACTTTAGAAAAACCCTACATCTTGAAACATGCAATATCTGAGATGCTAGTGATTAAAACAGATAACTGTTTTGTGCAGATCTCTGTGGGCATTAAAATGTGCATTTGCCTAAGAAGGCTAACTGTAGGCAAATAACTCTCAAACTGGGTGAAGGTAGCACAAGGGTTAAGAAAAAGTTTAACAGCCATGTTATATTGGAGCAATCATTATAATGCCAGTGCTCTGGGCAATGACAATCTGCTAGCTCTTTTCTAAACCCAGTACAAGCATTTGTAATGCAAATGTTAGCGCACTGAATATATGGCACTGTTTCTGCACTCATTCATACCAGGGAGGGGAAGAATCATGTGGCCCCATCCTCCCCCGACAGCAGATTGCTCCCTTTAGCTCTTGTTAACTTCCCTGTGTTTTTTCTAATCTAGTTTTAAATGTCATTAAGCACAGAGATTGCTGTTCAGGATTGGTCATAGCATTTGTTAGCCTTGTCTTTCCTTCCCAGCATATAGCAGGGTAGATGTATACAGTGAATAGGCTAGATTCCTCTTTCACATGGTTTTTAATGTGGTTTTACTGAGCTGCATTGGTGACACCCTGAGTTTAGAACTCTATAAGCAATCTGCCTATTTAGAAATCAGGAACAGGAACACATTGGTCAAGTGTTTTGAGACATTTATGGCTCAATTTCCCTGAAATCTACACACTTCGTAAAGTACTTAGAAAAACTGAGAAACTGAGGCACAAACTGTAAAAGGTTAAAGAGGAGTGGTATGAAGGAAAATTATTCCCGTTTGATGTTGCCATTCAGTTAGCTGCAGAAAATATGCAGATAAATAATATGTCTACAGTCTTTTGTGTGTATCACAATCCTACAGGACTAATTTATAATCATTTTGTGTTCGGCAGCCACCTTAAGAATTTTGCCATGGAAGTTGAGTATCTGCAAAACCAATTTAAGCCCACTGCAGGACTTATTTTTCTGACTGTTTTTTCATGGACCTGTTAGAAAAAAGCCTTAAGTTCGTTGAGAGCTCTGTAGAACAAATTGGAAACTGTCCTATAAGAATATCCACGGTTTCTTTTCTGACAAAATTACTTCGATGACATCTCACCATGAAAGTGAAACAGAAACACATTTTTTCCAGCTTCCCATTGTCCTTGATTGAAATAAACAAACAAACCTGCCACGATTAAAAGTAGTGAAGCTAGTTACTTACCTTGGAAGAAATCAGCAGAGAGAAAGATGTGACAAACAAAGTACATTAGCCACATTCAACAGTTTAAGCAAGATATGATGGCCAAAAGCATAAACAGAAAACTGAATTTTCAACCTATTTTTCCTTCCCTTCAAAAGCATATGTCAAAACTAGGAACCTACCAAATGTTCAAGGAGACAACTAAGTTCTGCCAAGGTAGGCACTTATGTCTGAGCAGTAGGTAGGAAATGGAATTTGAGGGATTTTTTTGGCACAAGTGCTGAGATACAGTAGAGTTCATGGCTTCTCTCCTCCAGATCTACAGAAAAAAGCAGGTAGTCATAACTGATGTGACTTAAAAATTACAGTGGAACAGCTCTTATGGCACACATGCTAACTGAAGGAGACATGAGAAGAAGGTGCTAAATGGTCTGCACAGAGGGTGAACTTTGGTGCAGTCAAGATGCCTACGAAAAGACATGCAGGGAGGTGTAGGGAATACAGTATAGGCAAGAAAAGTAGAAATCCCATTGTTCAGTAGAGAAGAAATTCTCATGCCAATTTGTGTATTTCTTTCTTCATAAAGAAGTAGAACCTGACAATCCCACTGAATTAGTATGGACTCATTGGACTGAGTACTACATAAATAAAACACAAAAAAGTGATGAAAATTATACAGTTTTACCAGATGCACTAATTTATGCCACTACTGAATTCTGTTTTATCCCCATTTATTTATTTGTTCAAGTGATCACTGCTTCTAAATGTGGAGGAAGAAATTATGAAGACGTATGAACACATTTTTAACTGTATCTACTACCAGAGCTATTAACAAAATTGAAAGTCTTTAACAGTTAAACTCATATAATCTTCCACTATGGACATAATTAAAGCAGCCAAAAGCATCCACTTTCTCTTCCAATCAGGAATTAGCAAATATCTACCATCACACCATGGGAGTGAACAGCTATCTGTGTTGATACAGCAAATGAAAAGCTTGAACACAGACATGTCTTATGTGACTGCAAATCACCTGTACCAATAGACTCATGACCCTAAATCAAATAGTTCATTTTGAAAATCCAACACTTCATGTAAAGGGCTTCAATGATTAAATGAAGCACCATTTCTCAAATTCTCTCGTTTACAGTCAGCGACCCGCAGAAACCGTGTTAGTTTCGTTCAAACTGACCCCAAGCATGGAAATAATTAGGAATCAGTACCCCTTACCTACCTGGCTATAAAACAGGAACAAAATCAAAATAGTGAACTACCATTCTAGAACACGTGACAGAGCATGACATTTAACTTCGAACTTCATGAGTAAAAAAGCTGAACAGTCAAAAGTACCTCAGAGGAAAAGACATTTTAGGATTGATGTCATGTAGCAACTTCCCTTATTGTATCCCTAAACATATAAAACAATTCAATTTTTAATGGAAACAAACACAATTATTAATACTTAAAACCAACAAGATTAATATTTGCTCTCCATAGTTAATTATTTAAAGGCATTATCATGATTTCTTAAGAAAAAAAAATTGCATTTAGCATATCAATGAAATCAGAAGGGAAGTCCTATTGAAGGACTAACTCTCCTTAATGCCCTTATTCTCCCTTCATTATGCCATCGATGTCCCATGACAACAACATTAATTTGACATGGATGAGTTATGACCCACTGTTTCTTGCACAACTCTCAAGAAGCCCAAGGCAGGGTTTTCTGCTTTGGGTATTGGGGCCAGAAAGACCATGCATAAAACCAGTGCAGTAGAAGGAGCAATTAAGCTACAGGTTGTCTTGCTGTAAGCAGTTAACCAGCTGTGCCTAATAAATTATTTGATTATACAACATCCTATAGTTTTGACATCGATTGTAACCGTGCATAAAACTAACATTCAGTGATTTTGTATATTTGCTTGTGTGATTATATCATTAATTCCTCCTGGCACTCATTAGCGCACCCTGGCAATTCAGCACTACTGGGTTTTCTGTAGAAATGGTCAGCGTGCTCACAGCACTGCAAAAACATGGACTCATAAAACACAACAATTCTGAGAAGGACGTGGAAAACTATTGCTATTCCTGTTTGCTGATGAGAAACAGATCTGTGCAAGGCCACTCACATGCAGAGCAGAAATGAATAAAAGAGTGAAAGTGAGCCACATCTACATCATACGTGCGTATACATACAGTGGACATACATACATGTAAGCACACACACACAAAGCACAATTCAGTAGAGATATCCAAGAAATTCCTAAATGTGAAGCCATATATATATAAAAAAAATATATAAATATAAATAAATAAATAAATATATGTGTATATATATATATGAAATCACAGGCTAGGGTTGGAAGGGACCTTCTAAGGTCATCTAGTCCAACCCCCTTACCATGAGCTGGGACACCTTCAACTAGATCAGATACCCATCTTAACAAGTAGAATACCATCCTAATGTACACACTCTGTTTCTGGCACCTGCACTACTTTGCTCTATGGCTCTCCATCATCTCCATATACGTCGCTTGACGCTTGGGAGCTGTAGCTGTGGATATCACATTTCCCAGCCCCACACTGGCTCTGTATTACCCTGCCTTCTCACAAAAGAAAAAGGAATCTGCTCTGATAAGAAAGCCATATTATGAGGTCTTGCATAAACCTGAATTTAAAAACCTCTCTGAAAAAGGCTTCACAACTACTGCAAGTCCCCCCTTGACCACATCCATTTCCTAAAAAATGCTGGCATGAGTCCTCTTCATAGAGGAGAGCCATCTTCTCATGTGATCACAAAGAACCACAGACGGCTGTAACTGTTCTCTAGTTACAAGTTTCAGTCCTCCAGTGAGGACCCAGAAACCATCAGGATGACTCAGAGGGCCATCACACATCACATGTAAGACAACAGTGAAGTCAGCACTTCTCAAAAAAATTCAGACCGCGATTCATAAACTATTAAATGGAAGGTTATGAATAACAAATAAATGAATGCAAATTCAGTTCTCCATGGATAATACAGGTACAAAAATGCAAATTTTTCAGGCTAAATTATTCACAATGAATGAGTCAATTGGCCCTGTTCCCTCACAGACACCTATTTCCAGAAGCTATTTATAAGTGAGATAAAATTGGTGTGTGCGTACCATCTATTTCTGTGCAACAGGAAAGCACATGATAATCCTTTCTATTCCCTTTATTAAGGTATTCCATGAACATGAATGACAACAACAAACACAAGAACCAGCTGTAAGTGATACCACAGTGGGAGCTAAATTACAAATTGGTGGATTTGGCTAACATCACAAATTTCAGTAGTTTTGATCAAGCACTTAATAAATGTTTTGTTATCAAGTGATGTAGTCAGCAGAACTCTGAACGAAACAGCCCATTTCATAGTTCTATCACCATCACGTAAAATACCCTGTTGTACAGAGACTGGTCCTAAAACCAAAGTATCTGTGATTCCCATGAGCAGCTACAAACAGAAACAGCTATTGCAAACTAAAAAAGGCATATTACACAGGGCTGCTCTTCCCTGACTTCCCAACCAGTTGTATTTCCCACAACCACAGGGTCCTCTCCTGCTTGGAGGGACTTGGCTCTCCTGGGAAGGCAGGCAGAAGGAAGGCAAAGAAAAAAAGTGCACTTAAGTTTCTTTCCTCTCTGCTCCACAGAGCACAATTTCATCCTACTGCAGTTTGCTGTGCACTACACAAAACAGCAACAATGGAGGCAGTCACAAAGTCTCTGCTCTCAGCAGAATAGCTGTATCTCTGATTCATTTCCAAAACTGGAGCAAGCCCTGATAAAAGGACTTTTCCTGCTGAGAGAAGGATTGTGCACTCGCATTCAGGCAAGCGCTTCAGAAGAATTTTGCTGAACTGGGATATCAAAACCACCTGTCATTCATGCTTTTCCCCTAACATTGGCCCAAGACCTGTAATTGTTACACACACACTTTTGGCAACCGTAGCCATAGCAGAATCAAGTAGCAAGTTAACTTAGTGATGCTATTTTACAAGAAAACAGTTGCTAAGTTAGTTACTTCAACAACTTGATGCAAGTTGAGTGGAACAAAAAAAAAAAAAAAAAAAAAAAAGACCAACCATAGGGACACATTTTTTCAGATACCATTTAAAGGTTAAGCCAGTGAACACCCCTTAATAGGGATCTAATTAGATCCAAAGGCTCACCTCAGGAGACTTGGTGTTGCATGAGCAAAGGTTGAGGCTGCTCAACATCACTTCCATCAGTGACAGCTGAATGTCCCTGAAGGCCACACACACTTGCATGTGGATCCTGGCTACCCCGTTTACCCGTGAAACTTCCCAATTAACTTATAAAGGGATTATCCATATGAATTCTCACTGAAATTAATGTGGCCAAATGTATTTCCTGGCTTTGTAGAACTGAACCCTCATTTACATGTGGTTGAGCAATCTGTTCCTGCCTCATCCCTGGAAATTGGACATGTTTTACCCTAGCTGTATAAAGTGATGATAGCATTAAAGGGTAAAAAAAAATAAATTATTAAGCATGATATAAAACTAGAGTTTGAAATAACCTAAAATAAATGTAATGCCTTTTTCAACAGTGAAAACAATTAATTTTTCTGATACTGATTCACACACAGACAACAAAGAGAACACAGATTCACCCAAAATCAAATGAGATTCAAAATTGTTTCCAGAGTTGGTGCTGAAAACAAAGCATGCACAAGGGTCTACTACACTGCACTCTTGCAAGGCATAAACAGGGTCTGCAATAAACTGTTTGATGCTGTCTTGCTGGTCATAAAGCTGTGGAAAAAAAGCTACATGCCATTTTTTATAACACTTTAGGGCCCAATGTAGTATAAAATATATCTGGCTTTCTGACAGTATATGCTTTGGGAGCAGATTCTAGTGACTTTGAGTTTTATATACACTTTTGCAATACAGGAACTGGACATATTTTTTGTTGGATTGGACCATTAGGTAGCTATAGTTATTCTCAAATGACAGTGTAAGCAACAAGCATTCTGAACCCCAGTGAAAATATAAATCATTAACAAAAAGATCAAGATGAGAAATCCTTGATTTTACATTTTCTGTGTTAAGAGATATTTTTGTATCCCTTTTGTACTTAAAAGAAACTTCGACATTCCAAAAAATGTTAAAATTACTTTGTCTTCATGTGGATGCAGGAATATAATCACAACCCCATTAAAACATTTGCTTCTGACAACTATCAAAAGACTGGATAATAAATGTTTTACAGCATTTCAAAATCAGCAGAAGTTTAAAAAAAAAAAGAGAAAAAAGGCAGAATTGCATATATTAAGGATGTTCTCTTTTGTTTTCATAAAGCTCTCCCCTTGTTTTTCTTTCTATTTTGCTTCCGAAGAATCTTATTAATTACTACAAAACCTGCACTACCGCACTTACTCTGATAACTTACAGCTCTACTTCTCTACTGCAGACTTCATTCTATTTGAACTGAAATGGCAGTCTCTTTGTCCACCATTAGCTTGTAGATATTTGTCTCCGTAGGGCAGTGTTTCCAGTCTTTCACCTACCCAGTACTTCCAGCTTTCTCCCTTTCCTCATCAATGCAATCACCACCATCTTCACCTCCATTATTGAGGGCAGAAAGCTGAGTGTCATCTCCAGATGCTCATGATTTTTAGCTGTATGAAAATCTTACCGCTCCCTCTTGCAGAGCACCTCTGCTAGACCTGCCTTTCCTATTGAGGCACAAAGCCGAAGCTTTAAACCAGATGCTTGTTACTGTGGTGCAAGACAAGCACAATATCTTTCTTCACATCCCTGGTGAATCCAACCTGGCTCCTTCAAAACGTTTCACAAAAGGCCATCTTCTTAGTTCATTACTCCCATCACTTTGCCATTTTCATTGTTTCCTTCTAATTGGTTCCTTCTGTTACAAAGAGTGTGTGTCTATTCAAGGCCTCCCCTGGCCTATCCCACTCTCCATACCAGCTCCGCAACACCTCACATTCGCAGTCCACACCAACTCCTTCCTTCAGTTCCCATTAACTCTAGCTTTTAGCAACCACTTATTAATTTTGCTTTGAATGACCATCTTTTGCCTCCTCCTTAGCTACTTGTCACTGTTGGAAAGACTTCTTCACAAGTTGCCACAAAGTTCTCTTTTCAAATGCTTAACATGTTTTTACCCGGACGCCTATGCACTGACAGTATGTGAGGGCACATAAGGAAACTTCTGGTTTATTTGCACAATCCAGTCTGTTGACATCCACCTATTACTTCTTACTATATTGGGACAATATGTTCTCTGGGACTTGAAGTATTTCCCCCCCCCGGCCCCCATTTATAGCATTGCTAACCCAAAGCAGTCATGTTTCTAGATAATAATGTAACGAAAAAAATGAACACTAATAACCTCAAACTGAATTCCCTAGGTTTGTAATGCAATATTTTAGAACTGCTTGTAGTGTCTTACTTTAAAAAATATGTACACATGTTCTCAAGCCTGAACCTATTTAGCACAGGTCTTGATGTATTAAATCTTGCTCTGTAGTGAATTCCAGCTAAGTGAAATGTAACAACTTTACCATTAATGTAACATTTTGCCTGGGCAACACACACTAAATTTTATTTAAGATACACATAGGAAGAACAAACAAAAAGAACATTATCAAAAAGGTCTTGTCTTTAGGATCAACCAATCTGAGCTAAAAGAAAATTATTTGAAAACAAGTTACTGAGGCAATATTCAATCAAAATGACGACTATCAGCCATAAACATACGGGACCCTCTAACTATCCAGGGTAATAAGTCTTGTATATTATTGCTGGGAATTCCTTTAAAGCCCAAATCATTTTTAGTTTGCAAAGCTCTCTAATTTATTTTCCATGGTTGGGAGGAATCTGCTGCTAAACTAAAAATACAGTTTTACCCCCCATTATCTCTGCACATAAAGAGTCACAGAGCTTCAGGCTAGAATTAACATGTGATAGGCTATTACGACTGTAAGAACATTTAGCAGTCCCTGTTGACTTTGCAGTTTGTAATAATAAATATCCTCCCCATAATCTCTCGCCTTTTTTCCCTAAACTTGATGCCTTGAGGAGTTCTTGAAGCTTGTGATAAAATGCTAACAGTGTTTACCTATTTTGTTGCTAGCCTGGATTTCCTTTTCTCCTTGGGCAAAGTCATTTAAAGATAGGATATATGCAAGCAAATGCTTTTAGAAATATAACTCTTGATTTCATGAATGCCCTACAGAAATACGATGTCCTACTGTACTTGATTAATGGAGCAAAACTAAGTCTGCTTGTATAAAGCAATGACACTATTTTATAACGAAGTGTTCACCCTTTCACCAAGGAAGACCCTTGCAATCAGATGTGAAGGTTTTAAAAGATGTAGTCTGCAACTCAAAAGTATCTTACAAACATCAATCAAGGTAATAATTAAAAACAGATTTCCATAAGGAGGAGTTAGGCATTTAGAGTGTTTTACAAAGTACTGAACTTCATGCACATACTAAATGGTGTGAAGTATTTACACTATATCAGGAAGATGCTGAAAGTGACTGAAACCAAGGTGTGATCTTGCATACCTAAGTATCTTACTTTGATATGCTGTTTCCATGCAACAGAAAAAACTTACTTGCCCAGTTACTCACATGTATTAAGGATTTGTTTGTTTCCCACCTCCCCCCCCATCCCCAGTTGTTTGCAAGTGTATCCACGAGAAAAAAATTAAGATGAAGACAACATCCTTTAAATGTTCAGAGTTCCAGTTCACCAAAACCTCTTTAGCAAATTCTACAGTAACATTTCACATTTAAGTTATTGCATTTTTTCTTCAATCCATTTTTGCCATTTTTTATTTACTCAGAAGTCTGTCAAGTGAATTCAGTGGATTATCAGGCAAAACATGCACATCACAAAGTCCCTCTCACATAAAAAGGCAATTTCATTCTCCACAGATGTTACACAGTCCTCACAAGAATAAAACATATCAAACCATGCTTCCACAACTAAACGTGTATTTCCCTCTGTCCTATGCTGTAAGGCATAGATGGATAGCAATCTATTGACCCTTTTCAGACAGAGAAAGCAAAAAACAATTAAGTTATTAATAAGATTAACAATACACTCTGCCTCACATACATGTTTAGTTCAACTTGAATTGTGAACAGATGGGAAGCAAGAAATTCACTCATATTTCAGACTCATCACATTTCTCAATATTTTCTTAAATGAATGAAAAATACTTTTTTCTTTTTTTTTCTTTCTTTTTTTTTTTTTTTAAAGAAAATGTTTATAATTATGAACTGTTTCCAAACAGATAGTCCACTGATTGATCTGGAGCTCTTTGACTCAATTTCTATTGCAACTTAATTTATTTTGGCACTATTCTTACCTGACAGCAATTCACTACTGCCGTTGTTTGTAGACAGTTAAATAGCTTTCTCTTATGAAATCCATCTCGTAACTTTACTTTCAGTGTTTCTAAGGATTATTTTGTACCTGTGTATTCGCTAGATGCAACTCTCCCTTTCCTTCTATGAATGAGGTGTTCTTTAGTTCTCACGAGCTTTCCACAAAAGTTGCAGGAAAGTTGTCTAATCTGCAAGGTGAGGCTGAGATGTGCTTATGTACACATAAATAAGTGATTTCATTTTGAACAAAGCAGAGAAAATGAATTTCAGAACCATGGTACCGGAAGGAACCTCCAGCATCTTACAGCTGCACAATTTCCACTGCACTTCTTCAACGTCTTTACCCCCACCTCTGCAGTCTTCTTCATTTTTTCTTACTGTTTCTACCTCTGTCTTCATGTGCACACATTTTGTGATGACCACTGATTCTCCCCTGCCCGTTTCCACGTCGCTATCTTCCCAGCATCTCACATTCTGGGTCCACAGAACACATTGTCATCACACCTCCACCCTGGAGAGCACACCGTAATTTTCAGCTACCCTTATTAATGAATGAAATTAGAGAGAACATCACGACATACACACAGGCTTCAGTGGAGCCATACACTTAAACACAGCCATAGCATTTAGCCTGTGCCACAGCAGATTTTTACTCGCGAAAGAAATACAGGTGCTGAGCTAAACTGCAGCCTGAGCTTCTACAGGGTCTGCAACTCTTCCTCTGCCTTCTCTGTCTCCTCCTAACTCAGCCTTCCTTCACATGACAAGGTATAAGGTCATGTAACCTGTGCAGCATGATCTCACAAACTCTTACAGGTGTAAGTTCTTTGTCATTTCATTTCGGTGGAGCTCCTCCAGGATCAAGTAAAGCACTAGTTAGTCCTTGCAAGATTTGGAAACTGGCCAGTTGTTGTGGCCCCAAAGATAGTTCTTCTCATAACCTTATTTTACATGTTAAGCACTGTGCATTTCATAAAACACTATATTTATTCCAGTCCTTGATCATTTATCTTGTTCAGGTTCCTTTAACTTTCAGCTCACCCACTTCATTCTTTACTACACATGGCCTCATTTAATTTCCTTATATCTGCAGAAGAGAAATTAGACAGGGCCAGAATATACCAAAGAAAGTATTGAATTTGTGTCATTATCCACAAAGCGTCCCAAGACAGTCTGCCTCAGCTTGTCAGCAAAAGTTCCCTTGCAATATTTCCCTCACCCTAGAAGGGGATGTATGGAAGACTAATAACTTTAATTAGATCAGCTGATATAGCCAGAAAGCTTGAAAAGATTTAAAGCATAACCTTGAGAGTTCCTTCAGGGCTCCTACACCCAAAAGGTCATCTCTCCTTTTTCTCCCAGGACTGTGTTCGAAAATTATTTTTCTAAATCAGCCACTTTATCTACTATTCTAAGGAACAGTACCTGAAAGTGCCGATTTGCAATGGTCTCTTCATAGCAGCTCTTCCATTTGAGCACCTGAATGTGTTTAGCTTTTAGCACACTGAATCTAGTCATCTGGTTTAAATTAACAATTTGCTTAAACGCTCCAATGGACCAATGCTAGAGTAGCTTACATATGTGTTTAAAAAACAACCACCACCTTTTCCTAAGGGCAACTTTGGAACATTAGACCAGCTTTCCTGCAATTAATCTGCTTTTCTTATCCAAATTCATTTTTTTCATACTTTGATTTGAAGGTGCTTAATTTCAAATTAATACAGGATATCGTATCATCCTTCTGAATCAGTTGAGTTCTGCGTTACAGTCACTAAGGAAAGGTTATTTATTCCATCTGGTTGATTTTTAAAGTTTGTATATAGCATTAACTACTAAAAAATTATTTTTACATTTTGATTTGCAAATAGACCCTGAAACAGGACACTGATAATCTAAAAGAAAGCGTTATTATTTTAGAAGATAAATTCAAGGGCTTCTCTTACCCCATCTCTACTACCAAAAAGATACAAATCAAATACACAATAGCATCCCAGCATCCAGTCTTAGAGCACAAAAAAGCAAATGTTGGCAAGTAATAGCTCAGATGTCCTTTATTATCTCAGATAAAGAAGCCTATTATGGACATCTTTGTTTACCTCATCACAAGTAAACACTCATAAAGAAATATCGTTGAAGAATGGTTTACTGGTCTCACAGCTAATTAGGGCAATTTAAGAGTACCCCATAGTCAAGCTGCCTGGCCTCTCTCTCTCAAGGAAAGTGGGGAGCTGAATCTAAATTACAAGTGCTCTCCTCCCCTTCATCTGTGCATTTTCAAAGCCAGAATTTCACTTTTGTTTACTAACTCGTCTGTGACTGACCTAACCTAACAGATAGTACAGACATACAGGAATAAACTTGTAAAGGGTATTTTATTTACCTCACCTCATAGCGATTGCTAAATTTCCATAGTATCTATGTCATCACACACGATCTGGATTTTAGTCTAGCACAAATGGTGAAGAATAACTAACACTAAAATGCCATATGAAGGACAATGAAAACTTGCTATTTGCAATAAAATCAGTATTTCCAGAAAATCAAGAAATGCTGACACAAAATACATAGTTTATACCTACCTATATCCACATATATCTTTACATAGCTATTGTAATACTCTAATAGATTGTTTTTCCACACAAGGTTATAAAAGCGTGGTTTATTAGGGCACTGCCACCATAAACTCACAGTTCTTCCCCAGGTTAAATTTATATCTAGCTATCAAAATGCATTACTACATTACAATCACTTGTTTTTCCTTACAAATTAAAAATCTGACACTTTAAAGTAAAGGTATAACTAGCCAATATTCACATAGACAGCTTTGTATTTTCTACTACAGTGCCTTTTTTATTTTCTGAGGTCACGATATGTAAGGAGGTAATTGCCCATGGTGAAACCACGGATACATTAGAAACTACCTTATGAAAAATTAAGGATTGTAATTAGACCCTGAAAACCAATAAAATCATGACACCCTTTTCCATGCTTTTACATCTTGAGCGCCACAGTAGCCATGATCCTCAGACAAAGGCTCATCTTGTAATAGAAAATTAATGTGTTGTCACTTCCCTAAGCAGGGTAATGGCTCAGGATGAGGGTCCAGAGCTGGGATGCTTCTCAAAACAAAACAAAACAAAACAACCCCACGTTGCACTCGCAAAGGGCACTGGAGCACAGCGCTCAACACACCTCATGCAGCGACACGCGTGTGCTGCAGCCCGGCGCTTCACCTATCACAGGTAGAAACCGAACCCACTCGTGTTTAATTGCGATCTGAGCCCAGACCCCAACAGCTGCCCACGCGAGATGTTGCACGGCGAGAGGCGACGCGGGAACCGAGCCCGAAGAGCACTATATCGCTGAATTTCACCTGTTTTTAATAATTAGATGTACACGAAGAAAGCCTCAGCCGCTTAGCGGCGCACGGAGCCACGGCGGCCCGCACACCACCCCGACCGCGGGGGCTTCCCCGCGCTCCCCTCAGCCGGGTCCCGGCTCATCCCGCCCCCGCCACCCCGGGCGGTCCCGGGGCGCCTCTCCCGCGGCCCGGGGTGCCCGAACCCAAGCGCGGGGAGAAACCCAGCAGGGAGATGCTGCCGCTGCCCCGTCCCGCCCCGGGCTGTGACTCCCGCAGGGACACGAGTGGTCCCCTGTCCCCACTTCCCACGGCGGCCCTACGGGGAACGCGGCCCAGACGCCGAACACCCAGCGGCCACCCCGAGCAGCCGCCGCCGCTGTGGGGTAGGCGGGGGCAGCGCGGCGGCCCGGCCCGTCCCAGCCCAGCCCCGGCCCGCCCCTCGCCGGCGGGAGGCGGAGCTGGGAGAGTCAGCGCGGCCCGGACGCTTCCTGGTCACCTGAGGAGGTGGCAGGAGCCCGCTGAGGCGGCCGTGGGCGCTCCGGGGGCTCCGGGTTTGGCTGCCGCCATGGCCTCGCTCTTCAAGAAGAAGACTGTGGATGGTGAGTGGGGTCCGGGGCCGCCGGCGCCTGGGGCAGGGCCCCGCCGCCCCTCTCGCGGCCTGGGGGCGGCTGCCCGCGGCTCTCCTACGGTGCCCAGGCGCGGGGCTGGCCCCGGCCGGGGGCCGCGGGAGCCCGGGGGTGGCGGCGGTGCCTGCGGGACAGCTTCGGGCCCTGTGTCCCAGGGAACTCCTGGGGAGAGGGGGAGGCCACAGCCCGCAGGGGGTGACTCACCGGCGGTGCTCCGGTCAGGCGGGGCGGCGGGGAGAGTCCCCGGGTGGCGCCGGCCCCGTGGGACAGCGAGGCGGGGAGTTCCCGGGGGCATGGGGCCCTGTGGGGCGGCCGAGCTGAGTCGAGGTGATCCCGGGCCCTGCCGATCGCGGTCTGTGGGTGAGGAAGGCGGAGGAACGTCTCTCCTTGGCAGCGAGGGGACAAAACATGCCCGCAGAGAGCTGCTGGAGCCGGGGGTGAGGCGGCACCTGAGGGGTGCGAGTGCGGAGCCCCCTCGGGCACGGCCGCGGGCTCCGGGAGCCGCTGCGCAGAGAGCAGCTGCCCGGCCGCCGCCGCTTGCCGCCTCTGGCTTTGTACGCGGGGCTGCCAACAAGTTGGTCTCGACGTTTTTGTAGTCAGTCCGCACACAGAACGCCTGAGCTTGTGAAGAAATAGCGATCTCCGAAGTAAAGTAAAACAAAACAAAAGAAAAAGATTGCTTACCTGACAGCAATCCTATGGGCAATGGGCAGCCCTCCAAACCGGCGTGCCCCAGGCGAGGCTGTGGGGCAGAGCCTTGCTGGGGGTTGGTGAGAGCCCCAGAGCTGGCTGGCATGTTGGGTGCCCTTTCTTAAATCAAGTGGGTCCTCGTTCGAAAGCGGCACACCAAAAATGACGCTGTGCGTCAACCAATTGTGTTGCACCGAGGGAGAATACGTATGTTTCCCACTTGTCTCTTCCCATTTTTGGTCCAGCACGTGAGAAGGGAGGAAGGAGGAGATGGCACTAAGCTTCCATGACCAAGGTGCATTGTAGGAGCCAGGTCAAGCCCTGCTGGGTGTCTCTTGTCCAACCTGTTCTCAGGAATGGAGGTGCTTCCTCCTTACCCTGGCGTGTGAGGCAGCGGTGTGACACACAGGAGTGGCTATCAGCAAAAAGCTGTCTCAGGAATACCCTGTCTTCCTCTGTCTGCTGGAGTAAAGCTAGGAATTTGTGTCAGTTATCACAGAGAAACAAGGACCAAGTTCTTCTCTTGGCCTTCACCTGCAAAAACAAACGAAAGGGCCTGTAACTGTAGATAGCTGTTGTTTTCCGTTCATTGCTGTCCTTCGTTTGAGGCACTATATGAGATCAGGAACAAGAGAAATAAGCATCGTACTGACCCTTATTGTTTCCCAACTTCAGTACAGATCTTGTTTCTTATTGTCAAGCTTTCTACGCTCAGGGATTTTTTTTTAATAGTTATCGTAGTTTGAAAAGACAGACGTGTATGTTGCTATTAAGCTTTTTTTTTTTCATTTTCTCGAGCACAGCTGTGCAAGTAATATATGTTCGTCTACCTTCAAAATTACTTGCCTGTAGCGTTGTTTCCAGAATAACCTTCACTAGTGCTTTGCCAGTGTGAAGAATGCAGGGTTATGTTCTGTGACATCTTTCAGCTCTTCATTATTGTCCATTGAAAAGCCCACATCTCCTGAAGATGCTTTTTGTGCAGTTCTCAGAGCAGCAGTAGCACTGTAAAAACAGGTGTCTTTTCACAGAGTTTGTTTGGAATGTTTATTTGGCCAAAAACAATTGGTGGGAGGAGGTAATGTATATACCCTCTTTAAAATGCCACCGGAGGTTTGGGGCTTTTCAATTCAAACCTATTAAGGTTGAAATAATTTCAGCAATGGATGTTTTGCAGTATTTCTGATTGTGGGAATGAAGAACCTGAATGCTTCTTTCTGTTTACAGAAAAATTGTCACAAGCCTTAAAAAATGAAAAATGTGTCTGTGGTTTCTGAAATTTATCCTTCATGCCTTTATTCGTCCTAGTAACTCTGCCTGTTTGCATTGATTTTCTTGTGTTTCAAACTTTTTAAGTACAATAGCAGTGCCCTGCCATGGTGTTACTTCTGTGGATTATACCAGCAAGCACTAAACAAAATTTATGTGACAGTCTGCTCCTTTTAAAGTCCCATCCAAAGTTTATCTAATGTCATGTAGACATATACATTAGGAGCAGATTAATCTCTTCCTAAAAGTACTAACTAATTTCCTCTATAAAGGTCAGAGGATGCTGAGTCAGATGCAGACCTCCCTACCTTTGCCCAGGTGAATCACACCTAAGCACATGCTGTAAATTCTAACAGAAGTTAATTGCAACTAGCATGATTGATGCCTATATTGTAAGTAACACTTACTTTAATAAGTGGATGTTACTGCTAAATAATTTTTAAATAGTACAGTGGACAAAACTCCTATGAAGGATAACATGCTTCACCTGACAGACAGTGTTCAAGCTTCTGCTGGCTACATCTGTGGTCAAGAAACTTATATTTATTCCGAAGGCCTCCACTTTTATACTTAAATATTTGTAAGCATCTGCCAATGGCAAAAATTCGAGTGCTATTGTTTTGTAGCCTGACTTGAAGTTGTGCTGCACAGATGCTGTACGTTTGTGGAGGAGAGTAATATCAGTTGAACCAGAACAAGGACAGAGAAGAGCAGGGTCCAAGATTGTATCTAGGAGCATCTTCACTGTTTTAATGGACTTGGGAACTCCTTAACTGCTCCGAGATCTTATATACAAGATTTTTTTTCAGCTGATCTGCCTGTTGCAGTTAGGCCTGACTGGTTGAAGAGCAGAGGGCTCACAGTGAGTATGTTATTGCTGAGGTAGGGTTGAACTTGCAGGAAAGTGTGTGTACCCAACTCTTACTGTGTGGTTAAGGCTCTTGCTATGGTTATGGTGCAAAGAAATGTACTAGATGAAATCACCTTTTTGTAGCAGGATATGATCTGTGCTGCTGAAATATAATCATGTTGTATACATAACATTGTATTTTGCTAATATTTCATTTTTTTTTTAATGCTGACAGTTCATTCTGAACAAAGGGAGGCTGTCAAACCTACTGCACGTCTGCAGAGTGCTCAGCAGACAAGATATTTATTAGTATTGAAAACTTTTCCCAACTATAAATATTTTCCTTCCAGATATAATAAAGGAACAAAATCGAGAGTTAAGAGGTACACAGAGGGCTATAACCAGAGATAGAGCAGCACTTGAAAAACAGGAAAAACAACTGGTAAGTAGAGCAGGGAACTTTATTTTACTCTTTTTAAACAAACACACACTCCCAATATAACAGAAAATGTGCAAAGTGCTAAAGGTACAACTCAATGTATAATAAGTTGTCTAACACTAAAATAAAGTTGTCTTCCTCTTTTTGACTTTTCAGTTATTAAAATAATATCAGAAAAAAAAATCACTGCCTGAAAGTCTTTAAGTTAGCAAAAGACTGAAACAGTGTGTTTAGATTAAATGACGACGTTCATTTTTCCCTTCCATTGTTAGCATTCTCTATCCTTCAGAAGGTTTTTCCTAACAGGCTTGTAAATCAGTGGTTTTCTAGTGGAGAAACGAAGTGTCACTGCTGTCATGTGTTACTATGACTCTCCAGGGGGAAGCAGTACTTGAAAAACCATAGGGCATCGTGGATACCCCATAGGGTTGTTATTTTCATTCATATAAGAACTTCCATAAAGCTAGCTAATAATACTGAAACTATCTGCCTAAATTAACATCTATTTAAAACTTAGTGTGTGTGAGCTATCAAGTATTCAGTGAATGGATGCTGCACCTGTGTGGCAGCATAATTGGATAAATGGATGTGACAGATGGTGGGATTTGATGCATGAAGACATGCTCAGACTGTGGGAAAAGCTATGCAAATCAAGCCACTGTTTCAAGTAGCTACTGAGGTGTTGTTTCATGGCAGCAGGTTGCATGAATACCAAGAGCTGGGAGTAAAAAATCTAGAAGAGGTCAGAGAAATGGTTTCTGGAAGCCTTGAACATGTAAGATGTGATAGGTTACTTATAGATAAGGCATTTTTCAGTATCAAATATTCTGACTCTGTAAATAACCTAAATTTTCATGAATACTCAGGTTGAAGTTTTGATTACTTACTAAAGTAAATTATTTCAGAAATGTTAAATTTGTGAGGAGAAGAAGGAAGGAGCAGTGAAATATGTCTTTGAAAAAGTTAAAATTTGCTATTAGTATGGGAGAATCAATGGGCAATAAATATTAATTTTCAGAGTCAGATAAGGTGAAAAATGACCAAGGCCTTGTCTGTCAGTCTCAGAACATTTTGTTATGTATTTCAGAAAAACAATTTTTCCTTAAGTATGAGGTATTACTTTGAGAAAACCTAGTTATATTAATTCTATGTATAAAAATACCTTGAAGTATGTAGACAGTTCTGTTTCAGTTCAGTAACCTCATATGACTGTATGAATTTTAATTTTTTTTTTTCCAGAACATAACTGGCTTTAATAAGCTTGTCCCAGACCTCTCAAAAGCAAATAATGTATTGCAGCTGTTTTCCCAGATTCTTCTTAAGTCAGAATTAAATCATCTATATATAGGGTTTGATTTCTGCAACTGGATTATCTGCAGTGATTTAGCAATGGTTGGTGTAGGTTTGTATTTTGCTTTGAAAATCAGGTTATAAATGCTACTTAAGTATTTAATCTCAGTGAGAAACCCCCTATTTTTAGATGTTTGCTGTTAAAACTAGGATGCTAACTAGTGTTTGCTAGTATGCAAAGTAATGCTTCCTATCCATCACTATACTTGAAGTATGAAAAAAGGAGATAATATTCTGGACATGCTCTAGAAACTTGTTTTTGCAGTCCCTATGAGCTACTTACAAAGAGGACAACTTTGCATATATTTCAACCCTGTAATGTTTGACCAGTCTTACACTCCTTATTTGCTGATCTGTACTGCCTTGGATTGAAAATAGTATGTATGACACAGCCTTTCAGAAATTTTGGACTTACAGTGATCTTGTGCCAGTGCAACCTCTGTAGTAAAAGTAACCGTGATCTTTGCTATTAGCAGAGCTAATGCAGTGGGTAAGTTTACATTTGCCTTTACCAGTATTTACCTTTCAGAGTAACATATCTTCTTATAAGTGCAGTTTTCTGGACTACCAGTGCACATAAAGTGAAGCCGCTCTATTCCTGTAGCGGGTATATTCTGCTGAAGAATCATGATAGAAATCTGGTCTTCGAAGGCTGCTTTTACTTAATGGTAAAATTAAAATGTACAGTTGGACATATGCAAGGAACTGAGATACTATGGCAAGGCATCCTTAAAAAGGCTGAAAAGGAAAGAATAGTCAAAAAGTTTACATTGTCAAGTCACAAATCAGAAGGCGTATTTTGAGGAATCCCATCTGAGAAGATTATTTGTGCCAAGATTTTTCCTGGTACCGCTGGGCTAAACAGCTTGCTGTTCTTTCTTGAATTGATAGATGGGGTTTGAAGTTTTTTTGTGAGCCAGAAGTGTCTGTCTTAAGGTTTATCACATGTGGTTGTGGACAATTTAATTATACTGCTTTTATTATGTGTTAAGTCCAGTTAAATTATGTGGGCAAGCAGCCTATAGTTATTACTCTTGTAGCTCTATCTACTTCGTCCCCAAAAAGGTTATGAGATTCTCTTGAGGCTGAAAAGGTGTTAAAAAGAACCAATGAACTCCCCATTTCTGCCATGGGCAATGTGGCTTGATTGCCCATGAATGCAAGAAATCGAAACAGATTAGAGTCATGGCACTAATAGTTGGTTGGCCATAATAATTTCTTCACTTTGGAGGTTTTTTTTGGAAGTGTTACTTCCTATCCAGATAGTAAGTGAATGTGATGTGATGTTATGTAGAAGCCTTTTGCAGAACGGTGTGCTGCTATACTATAATTCAGTTTTGTTGTGGTGTTGTTTTTGTTTGTTTTTGTGGGTTTTTCCTGTTTGTTTTGGTTTTGTTTGGTTGGTTTTTGTTGTTGTTGGTTGGTTGGTTTTGTTTTTGTTTTTTTTTCTGGTCAAATTGTAACAGTATTGCATTTATTCTACTAAGTAGCCTTGGTAGAAAACAATGAAGACTTTATATAACTTTGAATGTCTTAAAAAATCATGAAGATAGTTAACTTTTGGAATTTAATTATGAGTCTTAAGACTTAATCATCGTCTCTGTTTGAATGAAAATTTCATAGAACTAATCTTATACCTTTTTAACAGGAACTGGAAATAAAGAAAATGGCTAAGACTGGTAACAAAGAAGCTTGTAAAGTGCTAGCAAAACAGCTTGTACAGCTACGGAAACAGAAAAATCGAACATACGCTGTTAGCTCTAAAGTCACTTCTATGTCAACTCAAACAAAAGTCATGAACTCTCAGATGAAGATGGCAGGAGCTATGTCAACCACAGCAAAAGTAAGATGTTACAAGCATTCTTTTACATTAAAACGCAGCACGTGGTTGCAATAGTTAAGCTGTGTCTTTTTGTATGAGGTTATGGGAAGGGATAAAACTTATTGCTTGATACCCCAAATGGTGTTGAGGATGCAGTAGGGAAATGTAATTTGATTCACTATGAAACTTTTGTCTAGTCAATCCAGCCAGTTGGCACCTAACTAAGCGTATTTTCTTGGGCTAGACATCTGTCGAATGTTTGCGTGATAAAAATAAACTCTAATGCCAGGGGAAGAACTCCTTCAGTACATCAAAAAACCCCAAACCGTGCTGCTACAGTGTCTTGCCTGTATATCTTGTCAAAGAGAGGGTTTTTTTGAGGAAAAGTAGGGCATGCTTCATCTGGAAATCAAGGCAGTGTCACAGTAGCTTTATGGCTTGTGCAAAAAGTAGGTTATTGCTTTGGATCTTAAATTCCTAAGGAAATGTAATCTGGACTTCCCTGTCATTCTCATTCTCCATGCTCTAAGAAAATGGTATTGCATTAAGTTTTCTCACAAATCTCATCTCTTTTTAAAAAGAATCTGAAAAGTCTCAGTTATCTGAGTTAGTTGTGAACTTTCCCCTATTTCCCTGAATTGATAAACAGGGAGTTTGCTTTTGGCAAGCAGGATTGTTCAGCTTGAGGTGTAGGAAACAGAATTAGTGAGCATCATTGTAGACAAACTGTGCTTTCACTGTCCCAGTTAAATACAATTATGTCCCAGTTAAATACAATTATGTCCCAGTTAAACACAGTAATGCAGTGCAACTTGGTGGGGAAAGCAATTACTTCTAAGGCTTTGCTGTCGGATACCTATTAGCAGCAGTATGTTGGCAGATATCAGTGGTTTGTGATACAAAGTTGTGACTCTGTAGCAAACTTGCCATCCTCTATGGCTAATGCGCAAAGTGGGGCTTGTCTGACTGTACAATCAACCGATCCAGTTAAACAGCTTACTCAGTGTTCCTACAGCAGTGTTGCATATGAACAAATCAGTCTTGCTTTGTAATTATTACCTGGTTGACTTGTTTTTATCCATGAGGTATCTTGGATTAAATTTCTCCAAACCAAAGTGCCACTAGATTAATTATGAAGGTTAAGTCAGCAGGAAAAACAAAAGAAAATAAAAAAGACACACAAAAAAATTAACCAACATCTGAAAAGTGATGTTTTTAAGTGGTGTTTTTTGAAACACAGTAGGTACTTCTGTTGACTAGTTTGTTTAACATTATTGGACAGGAAGATGTTAAATCCTTTTTGTCACTTTTAAAGCGAATATTTTGCCTTATCAACATGGGAAGCTTAAACAAGAAAAGTCTTCAGTTGTTCGTTTTGAAGATTATAAACTATTCTTAATTTCATACAACCATCAGTGAAACATATATGGAACTACTCACCTCAATAAGCAAGACAAATACATGAATGAGAAGCTTTCAAACTGTTTTGTGTATACTTTTTAGCATGTATGGCACTAATTTTGGACATAGTAATGTCAGGTTAATAGTTACGTGTTTCTTTTAATCATCCATCTGACCCTTATTTTCTGAAGATATATAAACTGTATATCAGTTTAGTGCAAATATTTTTGATGTCCATCTATAAGTCTTATGAAAGAATTCTAAAGAACCGACACCCTCTAAGTCCAGAACCACTTTTTAAAACCAGATAATATGACTATGAACAGAGTCTTTGAAATTCAAGTAACATTAGAAGCATAATACATTATCACTTTAAACAAACACGAAGGCGGAAGAGCTGCTACACAACCAGTAGCAGCTGTAGTAGCTTGATAGCATCCCTTTTAATTAACCAACTCTTTTATCTTCTCAAAGACCATTAGACTTTCCATTTGCATTGCTCATGTTTATATTTAGGTTTTGACGTCCCATGAGAGGTACAGTAACTTGCTTCTCAGAAAAGAAGTATTAAATACCAGTGCCTGCAATGGTAGTGCTGCATACCTGTAGTAAACCAGGTGAGGTTTATTACTCTGTCCCAGAAAGATCTCTACCCATTACAAAGCTTCGCCTTAGCTAATATGCGCTTCTTGAACACTTTGATATTTGCTTTTCAGAGAAAAGTAATTTTTCTATTAAATTATAACAGAAACAATTGCAATTTAATGCCTGTCCTCTAGTGGTGGTTCAAATAAATATTTCTTACTGAACAAAACAGCTGCAGCCATTTACCTCTTGAAAGTGTATAGCTTGCAAGTTAGGAAATATTGTCCCATTCTTTTCATTCAGATCAGGCGGGTTTTTCCTAATGTAAGGCCAGGAGGAGGGTCATGGTGCAAGAAAGATGCATACATTTGAAAGCATATCTGTTAGGGTAGTAGGTAGCAGTGTTTCTTACTAGATGCAGACTGTACTATTGATCTGTTGTGTATCTATAGTTCTCATGAGATGTAAAGAGACAAGGAAAGTGGAAGTTGGACTAAAGGTTTTTTTATTAGAAAAGTCTTACTCCTTCTTAATGTACATATTGGCCTTTACTAGTGTCTCATTGCATAATTAATGTTTTTTTCAATATTGATAGACAATGCAAGCAGTTAATAAGAAAATGGACCCACAAAAGACCCTACAAACTATGCAGAATTTCCAGAAGGAGAACATGAAGATGGAAATGACAGAAGAAATGAGTAAGTTCTACATTGCAAGGAGCAGCTTACTGCAGCCCACAGTGCTCTTGAAGGGGTAGAAGCAGTCTAGAAATACTGATGCTTGATGCTTTATTGCAACAATTCGTGAGGTTGACACTGAAAATGAAGAGCAAACAAAACCATGTGTGTCTGAGCAGTGAGGCTGCCTTAGGCTTTTTAGCAGCTCTAGATACATAAATCCATTTCTTTTCATCTTCATGTAAAAATCCCGTTATACTTCTAGAAAGAACATACTGGAAGGTAAGGGGATTTGAGACTAGTTCAAAACCTTGTCAGCATAACTGGTAGGGGGACTTGAAAAATTGGTTTTTCTGTAGCTGTTAGTTCTACATGTGCTTTTTTCATCTGGGACTGGACATTCAAAAATCTGAGGTTAATTTAGAGATTATTGATCGTCTCAGCTTTATGTACACAGAATGTTAGGGATTGGAAGAGACCTCAAAAGATCATCTAGTCCAATCCCCCCACCAGAGCAGGAACACCTAGATAAGGCTACACAGGAAGGCATCCAGGTGAGTTTTGAATGTCTCCAGAGAAGGAGACTCCACTCTTCCCTGGGCAGCCTGTTCCAGTGTTCTGTCACCCTCACTGAGAAGAAGTTTCTTCTCACATTTAAGTGGAACCTCTTGTGTTCCAGCTTGAACCCATTACCCCTTGTCCTATCATTGGTTGTCACTGAGAAGAGCCTGGCTCCATCCTCATG
>VWYH01004342.1:0-133411 GCA_013399365.1 Pampusana beccarii | reverse complement strand
GTAAGACCCTACATTTTCCCTTGTTATATTTCATTAAATTTTTCCCCGCCCAGCTCTCCAGCCTGTCCGGATCTCTCTGGATGGCAGCTCAGCCTTCTGGCATGTCAGACACTCCTCCCAGCTTGGTGTCATCACCAAACTTGCTGACAGTCCACTCTATTCTCTCATCTAAGTCATTGATGAATATATTGAACAATACTGGCCCCAGTACTGACCCTTGAGGCACTCCACTAGATACAGGCCTCCAACTAGACTCTGCCCCATTGACCGTGACTCTCTGGCTCATCACCATGTACACCTTGGTATGGGATGTCTTTGCCTCCTTTTTTTGTTTTAAGCCACAGACTTCTTGGGGGGGTGGTAAATGTCTTTTTCCTGAATGCATCTGTCCACTGCCAACTAAATAATATCAACCTTCCGGCTGTTGCTATCACAGTCTCCTTTCTGTCCTAATCCCTGGCACTGTCTTGGCCGTGGTAAGTAGCATGGAGTCAAAACAATATTGTTGAGCAAGAGGTGAACACCTCAACTGCGCCCAATCGTATTGTTGCAATTCAGAAGTTAGCTCAGTAATTAACAATTTTGGAACTTATTTAGAGGAGAAAGAGGAAAGGGATTTTTCTGGAACTGTAGATGATTTTTTTTTTTTTTTTTTTTTTAAGAAATGTTCTAATGGAGAGAGAAAGAGAGCAACTGAACCATTCTGGTGAAACCAAACACTTTTATAAAAGCAGCCATGCCTTACTCAGTTGTTGCTCTAGCTGTGCTCACAGGCTTTGCAAGGCAGAGAAAGCCTCCCCAATATACAGCTGCTTTCTGTTGATATCTCATACATTGGTATTACTGCTACATTCTGGGGGGGAAGAAAGATGGTCCTAGGTTATTTTAGTAATCTTTTTTCTTAATACAGCGTGGATTCTTTTTTTTTCTTTCTTCTAAGTTAATGATACTCTGGATGATATTTTTGATGCTTCTGATGAAGAGGAAGAAAGCCAGGATATTGTTAACCAAGTGCTTGATGAGATAGGAATTGAAATCTCTGGAAAGGTATGGCTATTTTTACCTGGTTCATGTGCTTCTGCCGCTGCATTCCTTTTTTTAAAATATTTTATTCTAGCAGCCTTTATTTTATAGTCCTATAAGTCAGCTTGTTGTAACATGTATTACTTTGACTGAAGAAAACTTCTGTCTTCTAGATGGCCAAAGCTCCATCAGCTGCCAGAGGCTTACCATCTGCATCAACATCAAAAGCTGCTACCATATCAGATGAAGAGATTGAACGACAGCTCAAAGCCTTGGGAGTTGATTAGCCTGATGGCAATATACGGTCTGCCTTCTAATCGTTCAGCTGCAAACAGATGCAAAAAGTGCAAAGCTCTTTCAATGCAACTGATGTCTAGGAAAACTCCGAAGCTTCAGAAAATACAACTTGACATTGGTACTGGGGAAGGGGAGAATATTTTGAATCAATTTACAGGAAGTACATTTGGTGTGTCCATTGCATGGACTCTTTTTGGGCACTGGCCCAACTGCAGATGTAGTCCTAATGATAAATCCATTTATACACGATCTGAATCTGTCCTCCTAATTCAAAGTTTTCTTTTATCTCAGTTCCTAATCTATCTTTAGAATTGGCTGTTCTGTGGCTGATGGCGATTCCTCCTAGGACAGCACCTATATAACTGCATTACTTTTATAAAACTATTGCTATAGAAAAGTTCTTAGCCTGTCGTAGCACAAATGAAACTTCACCTTTGCTCTTAGTTAGAAACTATTTTCTTTTTATGAGAAATAACCTTGAAAGTCTAGCAAATTTATGTAGAAAGAAAAAACATTTTGTGTATTTCTTTCAAATTCCTGTAGTGACTTTGAGTTGATTAAATAATAGCTGGTTATTCTTTCTACAGAAAGGGAAGGATAGAGTCCTTGTGCAGTTAATTTTACTGGAAAAGGATTTAAATTTGTAAGTGAACATTGTTGCATGAAAGGCACTGATTGAACTCTATTGTACTGTAACATAGCTGGTTTCAACAGAATTGCTGTGCCTTTATGTATATAAATCTTGTAGCTTTGTGATTTTATTCTGAAAGAGTCTTTGGAAGGTGAGTAAACTCTTATTTAAGATAAGTTTCACTGAACACTATGGCAAGACCTCTCTGTACACTTGATGGGACTCAGTGCTGATGTTCAGAAATGCAACTTGCACGCCTGTAAAAAGGTCATTTGCCTGAAATATATGTATATATTTTACAGTATTTCTTCATGGAAGATAACTGTGCATAATTGTATTGTTTACTAAGATGCAACTGATCACATTGATAAGCTAAATCTAAATTTTAGTTTTGAGAACAATTTTGAATGATACATGGCAATTACTTGTCTAAATGCTATAATAAAAGTGTTCTGGTTCTGTGAAGGTTTTTCCATGGTCTCTAAACTTCAGCAGCATGACTCTAGCTTTAAGTGGAATATACTGGGCTAATGAAATAAGAACTGTTGATATTTTACATAGATGACAAAGTCTGAGAATGCATTTCCCAGTTATGAATTCCCAGGTGGTGTGAATTTCCTCAGCCCTCGGTCTGCTGGAGATTATTTGCCCCTCAGTTGTGCTGGTTTAGTGGGGCCGTTCATTGAACAGAAACAACAAAATCAGCTTGACTCTAAAATGAGAAAAGCAAAATACCTCCCAAGAGCGAAACCAGGATAACCGTGGGGGAACAAACTTCATAAAGAGACTTTGCTGCTAGAGGAAGCGTAGCAGGAAATCATAATCTCTATGGATCTACGGTTGTCACACCATCTGCTTTTTAGGATTGGAGTCGGAAGAGAAAGAAAAAACATAGGTGAGCTTTCATCTGTTTTTTGGCATAGAAATGGAGGTATTCTTTCTCTTTGAAGGAAATAATGTACAAATTATGACTCTGTGAGGTAGTGGGTAGGAATGTGTAAGTTTATATATGGCATATATCTGATACGAAGTGAATATCCTTTTTCTTTTTTTTTACAGGTTTTGTAAAAATCTAATAAAATGCTTTTTATTTCGCAATGACTTTTTCCTTTGTAGGGTTAGTCTTACACATCTGTCTCTCAGTGGGTTTTCTTTGGACTCCTGTTAGTTCTGGTAAATTTTTCTTTGCCCTGAGCTATAAAGCAGCATATCTGTTGTAGTTGCTTGGGGGCCTTTGACTTAAACTCAACATTCCATAATGTCTTGATCAAGTTTGCATTCCCTTCTGTCTGCAACTGGGTGTCCAACTACTGCTCTTAGGTGTTGAAGTAGAAACCAGACAATGAAATTGGTTAGGGATAAAATGTTACTGATTGATTATATTTTGGTTGAACACCAAGGCTTGTCCTTTCTGAATGAAGTGTGCACTCTCCTTTTAGCGACTGTCAAAGTTGGCCATAGTTCTGAGTTCTCTCATGAACAGTACCAAAGATATTTTTTGTGTCAGTAAGGCTGCTGAACTAGGGCTACTGTCAATATCTATCCTGTATTTCTGTTAATAGTTGTCTTTTAAGTTCTGCAGCTTTAATTTGTATAAAAATCTTTCAGTAGCGGAGTGAGAAGTTTTGTAGGTTTGCAGGCTTGCTTATATTTATTTCAATTATAGTTAGTATGGTATAGCTATATAAAATAAAATTGCATCCCTTACTTAGAAACAAATTCCTTTTGAATCACTTGTCAGATTTTAAAAAAAATCTCACTCAATCTTTAAACTCCTTTATCCTTGCTGACACCTTAACAGCAACTGAATCTAGAAGTCTTCCAACCAAGAACAACAATGCAATTGTTTATGCACCTAAGAATGGCTCTATTAGGGCAGAATGATGTCTGTCTCACCCAGAATCCTGCCTTACAAGTGCCTGTAAGCAATACCAAGGAAAATATGAGAAAAAGATAAATGTAGATGATGCTTCCTCCTCTAATACTCTTCCAGCCTCTGTTTTCAACTTAGGCCACTTCCAGAGCCATGTGTATGTTCCTCTATATACAACAGCTTTAAGTGGCTTTCGCATCTGTGAACTTGTCCATATAAACAAACAAACTTCTGGCACCCACAATTTTGAGGAGTTCCACAGATCTTAAATTCCACTGTGTTAAAAACCACTACTTTTGGTTTTTCTTATGCTTCTTGCCATCTTTGCATGTTTACTCCTAGTTCTCACGTTAAGTGAGGGGGTGAACAACCTGCATCCATCCAGACTTTCCATACAGCCCATAATTTGGGAGACATCTACAGCATTCAAGGCGCACACATGAAGTCTAGGAGAGAGACAGTAGTGATTATAGTTATTCATCTTATCTTTGATCATCAGCTTTGCCTGTAGAGGGGCCTTTCCTAGGTTTGTTGTATCCTTCAAGATGAGAGGGACAGAATGCTACATGCTACTTCAGAGACAGGTGAACCGCAGGTCTACACACCATCGTAATATCTTGTTTTGTCCTATATTCTAGTTTAACACCCTACCTAAAGTTACCATGGGAAAAGTAAGACCAAGAAAAGAACCCCACAAACATCTCGAAGAAAAATAATGCAGCCTGTGTTAGTCAAATAGCTAACTAAGCTCTTGGAGGTTTATAAAGCTACATCCCTCAGAAGTCTTATCTCGGGGTTTTCCCCCAATCAAGAGTGATTGATGGCAATTACCCAGTCAGTAAGTGGTTCCTACAGGAAAAAAAATAAAAAATAAAAAAAATCCAATTGCCACTTTCTCTAAATCTAATGGCTGCAGCTGCAGCATATTAAGTTGGTTCCATCCAGCTTTTTTTCTTTAAACAATTCTGCTCTAATTTGTTAGTAATTTCTGTGGCAACAGCTAGATGTGTTTAAATAATGGCTGCTTCCTTCACTTTGCCTTTTGTCATTCTTTTGGAAGAAAATGGCATTTTGTGTCATCTTTCATTTTATTTTGCCATGCTTCTGCACTTAGCTTTCACTTGTGAGACTTCTGTAAGACTAGAAATCACAATGTTATGGTAAGTCTGTTCCTGAATTAACTGTTACAGCACGCTGAAATGAATAAGGGCATCAACATGATACACAACTATAAAATAAAAGTGAAGTATTACCAAAACAGAACAACAAATGATTACCTGAAAATATAAAATGTGCAAGAATGCTTTATTGGGAAGGGGGAAGTACAGGCTTATAGAATTTCTAGGAAGCCTTTCATAATTAAGAAAATAGCTAAGAATATAAATAAGATTTATATATTTCTCAGAGTTTCAACATACATAACATCAGATCACATTAACATCAAAGGTACACAAATGCATGCCACCACCTTTACTGAATGCTGGTTTTCTCAACTGTATTTATTTTCCATCCTTTTAGAAAGTTCATGATCTGTGGATAAAGGCTACAGCTTGGTCTTTCTCTGCTGTACTGGGTGAGCTATGCTAGTGATGAGAACAACCTGAAAAGAGTACATAGCACAATTCTTCTTTTGAGTTATTAAGCTGAAGTTTTATTCTAAATGTATGGGAGTTATAGCAATGCATTCATCCATAAAAATGTGTTTTGGTTTGGTTTTTTTAATCCAGGAGCCGAATTTCCATAGATTAATATGCCTATGGTCACTGTAATAAGTATCAGAGATAATTTAATGTACACTAGAGAGAGAACACTTAACTTGTACACACAGCTTCTAAGTGATCTTGAACATTAAACTCCTTTTGCTTTCTGTGGGCCTATTATCTAGACATTTTCTAAATCATTAGGTCTGTTTTATGGAAAAATAAAATGTATCTGGCCATTACTACTTGCATGTACTCACTTAATTTCAGCCCTGGGAAAACAGTCAAAAACACATACATGGTAATGGGCTATTCTAATAGCAATGAGCAGGGCTGAAGAGATGGCTGCATAATCCATCTCTGGTGAGTACTACAGTCATTAATTCTGTTTCTCAGTGCCTGGCTTTCTGATAGGTGGACTTCTGGCACTGTTTGTTTGTTTGTTTGTTTTCACCAATTATTTCTCTAGGCTAGAGGATGACGAGGGATTATTTTCAATTAGTGAGGTGTAAGAGAGTGGGAATATGCAGTGCAACAAATGTTTTCTGCAGATACTTATTTCAGAGCACAGGGGCCTTCTTTTTTTAACTTAACATAGTATCTCTGATGTAAATATGTCCACACATGGATCTAATCAGAAAAAACCCACAATGCAGAGAAGGCCCAAATAATAAAAACCCTGATAATTCTCTAGTTTTTCTCCAAGTCGTGAAGTCTTAAGGTTAATTGTATCTCAATTTTTATAGCTAAACCTATCTGAATCAAACTTTAAGGTATATAATAAATCAGCAAGAATTATCTTTGATAACAGGCATGAAAAAAAAGTTCACTTCTACTTGGCATCCATTTAAGGCAGGGAAGTGGTACCTGGAGACAGAGCACACAGTAGGAACAGCACTGACACCTCAGTACTGGTAAGCTTACGCTACCTTAAATAATGACAGCAATTCTGGCACATTTCTGGTGGCTTTGTCCTGAACTTACAGAGGGAATTTACCTGGAACGATCCACTCAGAGGTGTGCAGCTGTTGTGAGTGGGTCGCTGAGTTTGAGCTGTCCTTTGCAAAGTCTGGAGTTCAGCTGGCATTCCCCTGTCTCTCTCCCACGAGATCTCATGGGTAGATCCCATCTTGGTCGTAACTAGATGTTCAGAGGAGTCACCACTGCTTCTTTGAGGACACTTATTCACTTTCTCTTCTCTGAAGTTCTAATTTCTTACCCAGAAATCTACGAGCTCAGTTTGCTAAGCTCAGTGTTCAGCGCTGGAGATGGGACCCTTCTATGTGCCTCATGGCTTAAAAATCTCACACAGGTTAGTGGAGTTAAGCTAGTTAGCACATGCAGAAGCAACGTATTTTCAATACTGTAGCTGCTGGTATCAAGCTTTATAACCTTTTTTCACACACAACGCAAAGGCTTTGTTTCCTGATGCGTAGTGTACCTACTATACGTGGCATTCTCTGATAATCAGTAAATGTAACACAGATGCAAGAAAGGCACAGCATAGGGAAACCGCAGCTACTTGTGCAACTTGGAAAGTATTTCTAGTTGAATAATGCATAATAGGTTCAATGCAGTTAAGCAGAGACCTCCAATTCTTTAAATATATGTGGCAGCATTTAATTTGTTTCCAACCTTTTACATTGAAATCGTGTCTTCCACAACACACTACATCTGAAGCTGGCTAGCTTGTAAGAGAAACACTTTTTTTTAAAAAAAAACAATATATATAATATTTACCACAAACAAACAAACAAACAAAAGAAAACAAAAAACCCCAACAACACAAAAAAACCCCCAGAAAACCACTTCTATGTATGGAAAAGCTTTACCGGCATTCGTGATGCTCCTTGATAATAGAACTAAAGGCATTCTGATGTAAACTTGTCTTCACTCTCTTTTCCCTTTGTCTTCTGTTGCAAAACCAAACTCTCACAACTTCCTTCTCAAGATTGAGCCCCTCAGCCATCCTCATAATTTCCTGAGAAGAGGGTTTACTTTGTTCTCCAAAGTGTCTCTCTAGGGCTTCTTTGGCAGCGATACTGGATAAAGGGATAAGATTTCACCTTCAAAAACTTTTCTGATGCATTCAGGCATTCACCACTAGTCCAGGAGAAGGGACAATAAGAGCACTAAAGGTAGTGACCTGGTGTGTTTCCTCTTTTTCTACATAAAGGAAACCTACAAAGCTTAAAGCAGACTGTAGTCATTTGCTGACATGGACAGCATCACATCATGCAGAATTTCAGCACAGATTAATTAAAAAGCAAAACTAACATCAAGTTCAATGCAATTTCCATGGCAATCATGAAATATTTCTGCTTCTTGACGTTCTCTAGGAGATACAGCTACATGGGATCACAGGAACTGGAACAAGCTGGCCCATCCTTTCTGCCCCAGTCACAGCATTGTAGGGGTTCAGCAAATGCACATTAGTGTGGTTACCTGGTTGTATCAAATCATTTGGGTTTACAAAGGGCAAGAGCTCCATCACTTACAATTTGGGAAACATATAAAGTTCTGTGTCTCATTTTGTTTTAGAGGGGGCACTACAGTATTTCTAGAAATCACAGAGTTTACAGCAAGCTGTTTTAGCAATTATCACATTTTCTCGAAGTCTGCCTTAATCTATTCCTCAGAGTCAGCAGTGACCAAGGTTGGGTGGTTCAATAAACAAAATAAATCAAGACTACTATACTTTCTTACTGTCAGATAGAATTTGCTTCCCGTTTGTGTTACTTATTCTCAGAAAACAGAATATCCGCGGCATACTTATGTGCCACCAGGACACATCCGAGACTGGCTTCAGCAGTAGCTGTGATTTCTTTGGACACAAGAGGGCGCTTCATACATTATTCTGGAAATGAGGTGCAGGTATTTCTGTTACAGAAATATACAAAGGATCTGCTGGAGTTCTAGTTATTTCATTACTTCAACTGCAATATGTTGTTGGTTTTTCATTTACAGGTCTATTTCACAATATTTATTAACATTACCAAAACTAACCAATTAATAACATGATGTTCTACACACACAGAAGTCTAGAAGTATCACCGGTTTTGACTAACAGTTTCGTAGGCTTTCTGATCAAAGTAGAAAAGAAAATAGCTTACACAAATTCAAATTAAGTATTTTTTCTTAAGGGTATGACTATCCTAAATTTAGTTAGTGTGACTTTTGTTTCACATCTAGTTTACCTTCAAACATCCATTAAGAATTGATAAGAGTAAGGCTGAGGTTCAGGTAAAGTACATCTCCCTGATTAGTTTGAGGTCTTCAAACAGGTCTTATATACGTTTAAAGGAACAGTTAATATTTTCTTATTTTATATGATTTGGTCCTGAACTTCCTCTCAGTTATCTGTGCCCTTAACAACCTGCCATATTTGATACTCCCAGTGCAGTGGTTTGGATGTAAAAGCAGGAAGAATTAAAAATGCTTATTATGAGGACTGATTTATTCAATAGCTGTTAAAAACCAACACCAAATCCCCCAATGTTAGATGGGCAGCCTTGAGCGGGCTTCTCTAGCTAGGGGAAAACACCTAGGACAGAGATGCTCTCAACTTGCAGCTTTTACACAGGCCATACTACATAAACTGGGCAAGGTCTTGGCACTGCTGCTCAAGTCTTCACTAGCTTGGAGAGAAATTGAGAGGAGAAACTGGCCTCCCAAGAATAAAGCTTCATCCCTTGTGAGGTGCTGTGATGAGTAAATGAGCTATGAAGCACCTCCCATCCCCAACTCATTCCTGATTTGAGGAGCAACCCATCGGAATAATTTTAACTTGAAAAGTCAGAGAGAAATAACACGTCCATTTTATTCTTTATATCAAAGGCAATATGACTGAAAAAAAGAAGTCCCAAGTTAAATGTGAAAGGAGAAGGTGCACGTTGTGCGTATAGGATTCTGAGGCTGTAGGACAATAGAGGAGCTTACGTCTCTGGGAGGTGGCACGGCACATTGGGAAGGATCCCTCTGCAAAGATCAGGCAATTCACTGTAGTGGGTAGGGCCTGGCAGCACCAGCTCTGTGGCCAGAGGCAGGCAAATTCCCTTCCTGCGAAAGAATGCTACAGCTCCTTGAGGGCCCCCTGAGCGAATTCTTCTTCATCAAAGATTATAAGGGCCTGGGATATCTGAAGGAGAAGGAATTGCCCCATGTTCTCACTTTGCCTATTTGGTGATTGTTTCTGTAATACAATTTACCAGCCTACTCAGTTTTCATACGGAGTTGAGGCTAGGTAGATGGTAGCTGTTGGCCACCAGAAATATAAGAAGCAGGAGGAGGCTCCAAGAACAGCTCTTTTTTTTCCATTTGGCTTATTGAAGTGCTTCTTTGTGAACTCTGAAGAATGCAATGAGAGAGGATAGGGATGAGGATCCAATATTACGTGTAAAAGCTTGCTCTCAAACTCCCAGACCTCAATTCTCTGGAAAAATAATGCAGTTTATTTTGGTATAACATATAAGCTCCAAAAATGCAAATGAGGGTGCTCTGATACCTCATTCACTATGTTGATATAATAAAATTTGGGCAAAATTGGATTTTTTTTTTTATATCTTGAAGGATGTTGTCATATATTGGAAAAAAAAAATGTCTTTTATTGGGAAATGTAGTATATTTGGAGTAAATTGGGGGTTTGGAGGGTTATGCTGTTATTTTTCAGTGGAATGTTTCAAAATAGTGAAACATTTTGAAACACTAGCTATAGAGATTCATTGATAGGAACACTTTCATTTCAAGACCGAGGAGAAGGAGGATCTTAGCCAAAGGGGAACATGTAACCCTCTAAATATTTATTACCTTATGGTGGTCCTGCGCTTCCTCTTCCGCTCATTCACTCCAACTTTTTCACTGTATAAAGCTACATTAAAAACGAAACAAAACCAAATCAAGCAGTTACCTTCCACGGGGAACGGAAAACAAGCACAATTATCTCCAGAAGAAAAGTCCCTTTCTTGGAAGACAGAGGAAAGCTATCAGATAACGCCACTCAATAACAGCAGCCCCACTGTGGCAGTTGCACTTTCCCCCCCCACGCCCTGAGAACTGGCGTGGCAGTTGCACTGGTAGCTGCCCGTCTCGCCCTCAGAACCGGGGCCTTTGATGGGGCAGCTGATGGCTCTTTGTGGGGACCCAGAGCCGGTGGGCAGGGTTGCTAGCGAGGGGGGGCCAAGCCTGCCCACAGCCCAGAGAAGCTTCTGGAATGCCCACAGTCAGATCTGAGCAGACTATAAATGGGGTTCCTGCCGAAGACCCCTTTGTGTGGTCTTCTCGGAGCTGCGGGTCTGCCATGCTGCCGGAGTCACTCCCCTTAGACAGAAAAACTGTCCAAGGTAACTTCCCGGGATGGGAAGTGCTTCACCTCCGCGTGTGGGTGAGTGATAAATTACTGAATATATGCTTATATACTTATATATGAATATATAAGTCCTCACCTGGTAGGCAAGTATACATTCATCTGGGACAAATGAGTGTAAACTCCTTGCCTGGCAGGCAAGCGTAAGTCCTGGCCGCAATAGGCTGGTGTTTCTCCCTTATGGGTAAAACGGGGCAGAGAGGCCTCCGGTTTTGTTTTCTTGTGAGTGCATATATGCACACTGTGGATCTCCATTATTCTTATTTTGCTGCACCCCAAATAATCTCCTAACCTAATATCCAAACCTGTATCCTGTGTTATTGAAGTGCTAACTAATTGTATAAACCCTGTTTCTAATCGGTTTATCGGCGGTATTTTTCTGGCCAGACTAAAGCTTTTTTTGGACCTTGTTGTCCACCTAAACTTATTTTTGGGGTGCGTCCGTCACAACTGCACATAGAAAAACTTTTTTTTTCAGATAGTTGGTCATTTTTTTACCTTCAGCTATAAATGTCTATAGGCAAAAATGGTGTGCCACGGCTAAAGCGCTGTCTCTGCGCCTATGTAAGGGGCTGTACTTCAGCCCCTTCCTTTCACCTATCTTCCTCCTTGTGATGGGTACTGTCTAGGGAGACAGACTCCACTTCCATACCCCTCAGCTACCTCACACTCTTTCTTCAGAAGCATGGCCTTGGCTTCCAAATTCATTTATTCATCTGCATCTTCCATACCAATTCCCAATGGACAAGTCCTCCCTCACTTCTCAGAGGCCACTGCCTGCACACACGATCTTACCCTGCAGCTCAAGCCTGCAATGCTGCTCACGCAGTCAGTAGCTGCTGCCCACCCTTAACCCCTTACACGTGCTTTTTGCAATATGCCAGCCATGTTAGGCTATTCTCTGGTTTCTAGTGTAGTTACAGGGGAAGGAAGCTTTCTACCTTTGGTTCAAAGTAAACTCAAGTGTGTGGCAGAAGCAGCCTTTTGACAACCTTTTCTACCGTCGAATACAATGGCGAATCCAAAAAGTAGCATTGAGATAATTTTCTTCCTTCCTGTGCTAGGTGAGCGCCACACAGTGGTAGTCCTGGCTTTTGCTGTCACCTCCAGGCACATTGCTTCCCAAAATCCCAATTCATCCAGATGAAAAGGCTGTTCTTTAAAACAGTCTATTTCCTTTAAATCAACCAACCTGTTCTTAATATACTCTTTCCCCAGTGAACCCCATGCCTCTTCCCACAACTAGAAATTAACTGGACAAGAGGAAGGGAATCTCCTAGCAGCAAAAATGTTGCATCAAAAACTTCTACGCCATGCTATTCTTCTTCAGGGTTTAAAGACCACTGCCACAGCTGAACTCAAATCCTTTCCCCCAAGGCTACATCTCGTGTACCAGAGGCTGCAAGGAAGAGTTCTTTGCTAGTGAAGAATCCCTGTATGCTGCTAAATGTCACATCTTAATAACAGCTCTGACGTATGCCACGGGACTGCAGCTCGTTTGCTGGGATGGGACTGAAATAAATTACTTCCAGTAGGTCAAGTGATGTTTCTGCTGCTCTGTACCCTCCATACATTTCAATTTAACCCCTTTGCTCACCCATAGAAGATAACCAAAATTTAATATAAGCACACCTTAGTAATCAAAGCTGATAAAACAAAAACCTTAGTCTATGGAATACATGTACTAGTCCTTCAACATACATATGGGATCCTGGTTTAAATGCAAATTAACATTTAGAGGATTTCAACTCTCTACCTCCTACTTGTTCTGCTTCCTCCAGCCACTTGGACAGTATTGATTTCAGTTTGCATGCATTCTTGAAGCTCAGCTGCAAGTTTTCAAACCGGCAAATAGTAGTTTGACTGAATTCAGAGCCATGCACTGCAGCCAGTGCTTCTCCAACATTAGTTTGTGTGTAACCTGTAAAAAACAAAGAAAAAAAAAGGCACTTTGGAGCTTTATAGAAAGAGTTACTTTCCATGAGATGCTTGGCCCTTCACTGCTGACTTTTACGAGCTGTGTGCGCCTGCAGTGTCTTCAGGATGGGCTTGCTGCAGAGATCTTTGTGACCAAGTCTGAGCTCACCTCAGAGACATCTTCAGCCTCCTGTTGGTTCTAGTGGAGGTTTTCACTGATTTAATGGTTTTACACACCAAGATTAGAGATTTGAGAAGGAAGCAGACACCCTGTATCTTTCTTTCTCTAGATGCTGCAGTGGCAACAGGCTAATCTCCAGCGGCACCGCTGGTCTCCTGTTATTTGTTGCAATGACCAAGTTGAAGGGATCAAAGAAATGCTGTGGTTTCCATGCAGACACTGACTCTGTAACAGCAGCTCCCTGTTCCATGCTGTGAATGTGTATCTGCTACATGCAGGAGTCTGGCTTATCCTTCTCCCTCTCTGCATCTGCACCAGAACAGACAGGATCTCCTCAGATGCTGAATGTCTCATGAGGCAGCTTTTTACCTCCATCTTGGTTGCACTTGCTCTGTGTTTCTCAGCCTCAGACCCACAGCCCATATGAACTCTCTTTTCTCTCGTAAAGCTCAACCTCAGATAAGTTTTCCTGTGCAAATTCCATTTTTACCAGGAGACCATTAAGCTCAGTCTTACAGGTTCTGTGCCACTTGCTTGCATCAGAGGAAGTTTTGCTCCCTCACAAATTCAGGATGAAGATGCAGTAATAATTACAGTAATTAACAGCGTGGGGCCTCACAAGTCTTTCTGTTGCTGTGGCTGACATCAAAGACACGGTATGGAGCAAAACTGACCAAGCTGCAAATACTTCTAAACCCTAATTTTTTGTTTCAGTGCTTATTTTTACTCTGCAAATGGAACACACTAGCTTTCTAGCTGTTAAGTAATGCATAGATGCCTGTAATAACCTTGTAAGTTTTTTACATTTATAAAGCTAGAAGGGTACCCTATTTTGTAATGATACAGTTATAAGTAATAATGTCAAAATTGCAAGTCTTCACTCAGAGTACCCAATATTTATAAGTGGGCTGACTCTGCAGTGCTGGATGTGATTTTTTTTCAGTACAGTTCAAACAAGGGTGAGACAGGCTTTTACTTTGGCACGTACCTCTATCCCCTACAGGTGAGAAAGACAGGGCTCAGCCCACCTTTGTCCTCAGCTAAGATTGTCCAGTGAAAGACAAGCACCTCACTGAAGACCCTTTAATGAAATCCATCTCCCACCAGCCCCAGTAGTTCTCAAACAACAACAAAAATATCAGGTGCTGCAGTACCTGTGCCTTGGCACAAGAAAATAAACCAGGAAGAGAAGCTTCCTACTGGTATGAAAGATTTGCCATGGATGTCACACATCTTACATATTGAAATGACATTGCACCATCAGGCGAAGTACTTAATGGGGAAGAAGGTGAGTATGAGACATCATAGCATGTGCTGCCCTAAGTTGCAGAAAATTTGGGGCTGTGCAAAATAATGCACCTGCTAGTGAATGTAATTTAATTAACAGCAATAGTTTTCTCTGGACTTAAGTAATCTAAGGACAGGAAAGTTTAAAGTCACCTTCTGTGTACTAAGTTGCAAAAAGCTGGAGTTCATTAATTCTGTGTAAGTTTTGTAGGAGTAGAGACAGTTTGGCAGTGCAAGGCAGGATTAGAGTCATGATTAGACAAGTGCAGAGGCCGGACTGTAAAACATTTGGAAATAATTTTTCTTTCACTAGAATTTCTTAGCCTTTTGTTCATGGACATAAACCACATACCCAGCTTAATTCTCCGCAGCTTAAATTCGTTAGCAAATTTCTCCAGTTCCCTGATTTCGGGGGAGTCCATGTCAATGGGCTCTTCGACAGACTTGTTTTTCCTGCGGAACTCCTGCTTGAAGTCTGCGGCGGTGGGATCGTCTGTGAGGAGGGACTGGTGCATGGGTGTGAAGCTGTGGCCCAAGGCACATGAGCTGGCACTCAGGGCATGCTCCGGGAATTTATAAAGGCAAGGGGTCAGGCTACCTGAGGAACACCAAAAAGAAAAATCCATATAGTTATTCTCTACCTCTACACAATGAAAACATACCTTCGTCATCTCATAATCCATGTCTGTAATATTTATTGTACAACACATGCAAATATATTCAAGAGTGAGAATCTCTTACAAGATACGGTCTCTCGTCTCAATATTTGGAAACCGAGCAACAGCCACTTTCACAGGCCGTAGCCACCCTATTTCTTAGCAAACTGTGATGCACTTACATGAAGGGTAAATGGTCCAAACTTAGATAACAACCCAAGGCCTCAGCTAGAATTAAGTGACATAACAAGATTGATGGATCTATGCCATTCTGAGCCACATAATATGTGCCAGTCTCTATTTTCTACTACAAAGAATATTTCCATGTAAATACCATTTGATGTACAGACAAGATGTTATATTGGTTTAGCTTCAGCATAAAGCTTGTTTGAGGAAAATACACAGGTAACAGCTCAAAGAAAAAAAGAAAAAAAAAGGCAAAAGCCCAGAAGACATTTAGAGTGATTGTTCTGGTTTAAAAGGAAATTCCTCAAGAACAAAGCAAAACTATCTCGTTCTACCTTTTTTTCACAAATATCAGAGTTAACAAGGAGGTTCAGTTAAGAGTGAAGGCTGGTTTTTTTTGCTAGATATCGTACACAGAGCTAAAGTGTCTCTGACATGAGGGGGAAAAGTGAAATCATTGGAGAAATATTAACACTCTTCCGTGCATCTGGAGCAGCTAGTAAATTCCAGGTTCTCAGGACATCCTTCCCAATTTTCTAAATTACACAATACTTCACAGCAGAACTCTGAACTTCATTAACCTCCCACCCCTTCCTCCATTTGCTTTTCTTGTCTTCACTGCCCTGATTGCTCTCACCAGCATTGGAGGTTCTAACCCCATAGCAATACTTTGTACTTTCCACACAGGATAACCACAAAAGAAGATTTTCTCAAAAAATAAAGGGGGAAAAAAAAAAAAAAAGGAAAGAGAAGGACTTGCTTTGCAAGGTGCTGACACCATTTACCACATTGGGATGTGGCATGCTGCATGTCTGTAAGATGCGACTCTGGGAGAGACTTGCTGATAGCATCTCTGGAGTTGCAGGCTTGATGCCTAATAGCAAAATGTAAGAGTAAAAAGAAAAAGAAGGAAAATGTAGATGTGTTTATTTTGGACTGAAATAAAATAAACTTCTTAGCAATACCTTTTGTTTAATACCTATGGACTTTTCCTGGGGATCTGAACAATGCTAGGAATGTTTGCAACATATACATTAATGGACAATTAAATAGGAGCACTTGAACATCTGCACACAGTGAAGGAAGTCTACTGACTGTCTGTGAAGAGTCCCTATGCAGATGTATTCAGCTGTACTGCCTTACTGTAGTATTTCCTTCATCTTAAGTGAAATAAAATGCTGAGTTCGATCTTGGGCTAGCTCTGAGTCATGATTATTTCTTGAGGGTTGTGTTAATTTGGTTTATCACATTATCTCGTTGACAGCTACTTGAACTTGCATAGAATAACAGTTCCTCTTTCTTACTCAGCCTGCGACATGGAAAACTGAGCAGGATGCTAGCATACACTCCTAATATACATTCATGAGCGTAAAAATCCATGACCATCTGTATGATCTTCCTGATGAATTTAGCTACCTTTTCATTGTGCCACCATTTTATTTTGTAGCTCCAGTGAGGGCTCCATCACCTCATCTACTGGTAATGTACATATATATCAAGTACCTCAGTCCTGGTCCCTCAAAAAGTGATGATCACCAGGGATGTGGACATAGGCAAGCCAAAATAACAGCACTGTCCCAGTCTTGTAGAGAGAAATAAGATACAGAGCAATTTGCCAAGAGATGCAGAAGTTTGAGGAAACTCTGGGCACTGATCCTTAATTTCCCAACCCCCTTTTGAGTGCCTTAACCCCAGTCCTGTCTCCTTTAAGCAACTGTCTTGAATCAGCCTCTTTAAAGAAAAACTGGCCAAAATCGACATGCTAATAGCTCACCCAGTTGAGGGGATGTCTCTTACCTGCCATCACCCCATAGGTAGACGGTTGATTTCCATAATGACAGGAAGGCACAGAGTAATGAAGGCCTGCCAGAGCGTTTCCCAAAGTCGTCATGGCAAAGCGGATACAGGAGCATATAGGAGTTTGGATCAAAGACAAAACAGATAGGACTGGTAAGAAAATGTGTGAGGATTCAAGACACAGCTTTTAAGTTCAGAGGCAGACAGTATCCTTACATGCAGTTTTTTGTGTGCATTCAGTAAGCATTTAGCTCTGAGCCACAGCCATCAGGTTAGCTCTGCTGGAAGTCCAGATACTGGTCCAGGTCGCACCAGATGCGACTGCCAGTATCAATAGTGAGATACCTTCTGAGCTAAAACCAGAAATCGTCTTACTACGGTCTCAAAGTAATTTTTTTAGTATTATCTATGGGCATAACCCAGTTTACATATACTACTGAGCAAGGGAAGCACTGAACTCTCCAGGAGGAGATCAGTTCCTCTCCTCACCCAGCTTCCACACATGATTTCATTTAATCTTGCATAAAAACTTGCTCCATGTTCCCACAAAATTGATTTGCTTCACTGTTGTGCAAACCCCACAGTAAACACAGGCACCAAGACTTCCTAAGACTTGGGTTTCCAAAAGCAGCACTTTGGGATATTTGCTTTGAGGCATCCAAAGGCTACATTTTCTCAAGTGTCAATCTACCAAAAACGTTTCAGAGTGCTTTGGCAGGGTGGTAGGGAAGCAGGACAACAGACTCTGGGCTTTGCTAAAATGCTAGGCCTAAATCATAATTTTCCATCATCAGCACCAAGAAATACAATTATTTTCTCTCTAGTGTTTTCACAGGGTTGTTTTGGATCAGTGCTTGGTAACCACCAGTGCCTGAAGAATCAGACAATTTTTTACTGAATGCAAAATGAGAGATATGGTGGTTTCTCATGCATAAGTAGGCACAGAAATTGCATATACTGTCCCCTCTAACGACTGCTATAAATTAGAATATTAAAAATTCATGTTTGTGAACATTCAGATATGTAAAACTGCACTTTAGAGCACACATTCCTGTTGTTCATTACAATGTAAGTAATTAGGGATTAGAATCTTTGTTTTTTATAACAGTAATAATAACAGCAAAATGTCCTGTTTAGATACATTTATACAGATATATAATCTACTAAACCAGACATGCTTATACTAGTATAAGTGCACCCAAAATAAAGATTTCATTAATAATACTAAAGCATTTAGAGCAAGGCAACTTTTCTGTTGAGATAAGATCTGTTTACTGGTGTCTTTTTTCTTCTATTATTTCATAATCCCTAAACTGTAGTTTTTATGAATAAATCCAGCATTTCAACTTTCTAATACGATTTAAAATTAAATGTTGGGGATGATGCTGTTTAAATTAAATAATGACAATTAAAAGGTTGAGGATACTGCAGAACATCAGCTGTATGACATGGTACAGTATTTGAGCAGCAATATATCCACTTCTGCTTTGTGACACAGAATTGTCACACGCATTTTAAACATTTTTGACATTTAACACGTCATTATTCAAAATTCTTTCATGTCTACTTTGTGCACAAATTCTCCTTAGATATTTTCACCATCATACCATTGTTTATTGCAATTTCTGAATCTATGTAAGAAGTTTGTAAACCTTTAATTGTTATAGTTAGCATCCTCTGTCACAGCTTCTGTTCTCACAGCCTCATCTGCTACATGTGATCCTGCAAACAAAATTCCCACTGGCTACAGCAATATTTGTTCTTGAGTGGCAACTAAAAATATCAAAACCTGAATTTGAAGCAGGTGAGCAAACGCTTTTGGCTGGCTGTCACTATATATTTTTTATTATGAATCAGATGAATCTAGAAAATAATGTATGATACAGATACATAAATTTGGCCTCATATAAAATTTAAATTCTCCTATTCCCTACTACTGCTGCTAATCAACAGCCACGTTAGGATAGTTGGAATCTCCTGCTTAATGTACAACATCCTGTTATCTGACACCAATTCTCAGATTTCATTATTTACATGCTTTTTCTTAGTATTAAAATGTTTTATTACCAATGTATTTCAGCATAAAGCTAGTTCCTTGTTAAGGCTCCAGATAAAATTCTTACCTTAATTCAATTTCAAATAAATCAAAACTATTTATTTTTCTGTTCCTGGAAATTTTCCATCAATAATTTCTCTATTCCAGAATCCCACTTCTGCAGGTTTAAGGTTGCAAGAAAACCCTCTTTCTTTCTCTGTCTCTCTCAGACAGTTCAGTGATTATATAGTCCTAGTATTTAAATGCAATTAATTGGATTATATACACAAACACACAAAAATGAGACTTCTAACATCAAATTTGAACATCCCACTTAAATTTTAGTCTTGATTCAGTGTGCAATATGCATTGTAAACTAATATTTTTCCTTCTTGAAACCTTACCCAAACTATATTTAGACCTGACCGCTTTTAAATACATTCCTATTTAAGGTAATTTATATAATTTATATAATTTTAAATTGTAGTTCCATAGTAACCAAACTTTAAATTACTTTACATAACACCTGCCATTCAAGACTGTATAGCCATAACAACAGCAACTGTTTGAACCTGTTCTAAGTTAATGCATCAGTAGCATACTTGAGCCCAAATTTGTAACAAATTAAGAGAAAGCGACAAATTTCACTAAAACACAAACACGTGGTGTGCCCCTGATTCACTCATCGTGCAGATTTTTGTGAAAATGCTTCTACTTTAATGTAGTCCCAATCTGACATACGGCATTAATACCAAACACTTTAAATATTGCAGAACTTGGTGAACACACAGCATTCAGAAGCGTTACAAACAACAGTTACTGAGAGTAAGATTATTTTTAAAAAGTACCTGTAGACATAACATTGGTGGCATGGTTAGAAACTGGCAGGCACTCTGCAGCGCTGTGATGCATTATCAGAGGCAGAGAGGTAGAAGAGTCAGAATTCAAGGGTACAAAGGTATCAGATGAAGCAAACGCTTGGCAAGTCATACCCTCCAACAGGCAAAGGAGCCGCTTGCCCCTGTGTTCTAACAGAACAGATCTGGCGCAATTAACAGCAGCTCAAACTGTATCCTAGGCTTTGTACCTGCATATACATATACAGGAGGGCTCCAGAGCACAGGGAGGTCGTGTGCAGGTATTTATACCACTAGGAAATCCCTTTATCCATTTTAATGTTCTTTTTCCCAGCAATATTGCTATACTGCTATAGAGCCTCCTTCCTTCCCACACAAACACAATACCTGTCCAATTAATGGTGGGGAAAGAAGAGGGAAACCAGAGACATGATTCGACAGATATTTTCAATTAGGTCTTTTGTGAAGAACAATGACCAGAAAAAAAAATATAAAGTATCGTCTCCAAAGTCGGTAGCAACGAGACAGGTATGTTTAATACTAAGTAGGTTTCCACAGTTAACACCTGCCCCCAAAATCTCATCGGGGCAATTTCCTGGAAGGCAACCCCACAGAGAGCTCAATCAGAAGTCTTCAAAAGTCAAGAACCTATAGCAAAATAATCTAAATTAACTTAACTCCCAGCAGTTGCATAGTGATAATTTATCTTAACATGTACTAGTATAAATCAGAGACGTGTAATTTGGAGCAGCTGTATTCAGGAAGAAGCTTCTAAGCAGATAGCTTTACATAAGCATGAAGTACTAAATGTTTACCTAACACAAACACTTGAAAGAGCCCACAGTGTCACATAAAACTCATTCGCAGTTCCCACTATCAACTTATACTACAGCAACATCTACAGTCTCATCCAGAAGGTCCTGGTCTTTATTGTGTTACACTTTAAGTAGAAGCAGGGTCTTTTCTCAAAGAATTTACTAAGTGATTTGTTGGCATAAGATTGATGAAAATTACTGCAGTATATCATAGTCACATATTCTATCTATATACCATACAATTTAAAGGAAAAAATGGCATGGGGGTCCTATTTCCTTTATTTTTACTTTTTAGGAGGTAAAAGGTATGGATGTGGAGGGTCTTTTGTTGTCTGTTTTCAGAGTTCTGAGGGGTTCTGGTATGGGGGTGTTTTGGGGTTTTTGTGACTAAAGACAGTTGGGTCCCACCTTGTATTTATTTTATGTAAAGACAATGACACTTCCTGTGTGTTTGATGTTCAAAGGTGTTTCAAATGTGTGAATTATGATTTTGGTGACATAGACCTCAGAAATGTAATATCGGAGCCATCATACATGTTATTGTGTCATTTTTCATGGATTAGTACAGAAAAGTGGTATTACATCGAGCCATTCTGTAGAATCCTTTGTATTACCTGTAAATGTGTTAGGGGGAAGGCTGTGTTTAAGGTTGTTGAGAAATTTTAAATAAATTACTGCATATGGCAGACTGCACATGTACTTTAACAGTAGTGAGGCTCTACACTCAGAACTACTATCTATACATACACTTTCATATTGCAAAATATACAAAAACTTTTAAGTAATTGCAATGTTATGGAAGTTACTGTCAATGAATGAACTGCCATCTCTATTACTTTGGGTTTGGCCCGATATATATTAGCATCTGTGGATTCATGAGTACGCTGACTAATAAGTGAGAACAAAGTCTCGAACTCTAGCATTTCATTCAGCTGAGGGTGTATTTGGAACCCATACAGTTCTCAGACCAGAGCATGGCACTAAAGGAAACTAGAACAGAAGTCAAAAGTGGTGACACTGCCTTATATTAATAAACACCCTACGGACTATAATCAGTTCTCAGATGGTATAACCTTCTTATGACACACAAAAATTGTTAGCTCCAATGGCAAATGTGTAACACTTAGCCAGAGCACTACGCATGAACTGCTACTCAAGTGGGTGGACATTCAACAATTATTTTAAGCATTCTCATCTCTGGTTATCTTTTCTCCCTCAGCAAAGAGCGTGGTACATCCACAAGGAGCCTCATTCCACCTACCTACTAGGATTTTGAAGCCATGGGAGAAAAGGAAACACTCAGAATTACTTTACAGCACTGTCCTTGATAATTCTTTTTTCTTAAATCCCAACAAGTAATATTTCTACTGCAAATTCGTAACTAGATGCAAAGAAGTTGTAATCTGTTCCCAAGTACAGGATGGAGCTTCCTTCGAGATTTCCATTTCTTCCTGAGGTCAGGAGACTTACCTAACTTTGTCCAGGTGCTCAAGCTTTCCAGACCTATACCGTTCATTAGAGGAGGTGGCAGTAGGCTCACGAAGGGCGCTCACCCGCAGAAGCTGGGACCAAGAGAGACTGGGAAAGTACATGCAGCCCGGGATCATGAGGTACCGAACCTTTCCTCAGAGTTCAGTAAAAAGCTGTTTTGTGATGCCACCCCAGATACCACCTTGAATGAATTATTAATATCACTGCTAGTCAGTGTTGTACTTCATACTGCTGAATGACTTGGATTTTTATTTTTATCTGGTTGTGTCACATCACCTACTTCTCGCTATGGGTAACATCTTCACTATTTTTGTTTCGATTATGACTGATTTTTTCATAGTATTCAGTTAAAAATGGTTATTTGGCAGCATTTTTAAGGACCCTACATATCTAAATGGTTACCAATACTAAGTATTTGACAAATTTCACATTTGTCACATAGCATAATAGAGCTCATTTCTAATGAGAGTAGCACCTCTCCTAAACTGTGTTACAACTCTTTGTGGATGCTGTGCTGAGTCTACTATTACTTCTGTTCCACCAAGAAGAACCTGTTGGTGGAAAACCCCTGTCACACCCAAGACACTTAGATGTCTGATGGTCTGATGGGGCTTCTGATTGCTTGCCATGCCCAAAGCTATGCTGTGGCTCTGTATATTATAATTTCATGGTCAGTTTGAAAACTGTTTCATAGCAGAAGGATTTTGTTGATATTTACTCTTCTTATCCCAGCTCCTACCTAGATCTGCAGTAACAGATGAACAGATACTCTTTTGCTTGTTTAGGGAGGTTTTGGGGCTACATGGACCTGAGAGGTGCCTCCTTACTGCCACACTGACATCTCAGGAACTTGTGCCCGATCTTTGTTCAAGGACATTCCATTCTGGCCATGAGAACACGCTAATAATAAGCAAAATGTATGATACAGTGTTCCTCTCCTGTGTTGAGAAGGAATCAGACTTCAGGACTGGAGAAGTCAGGCTGAATTAACAGCTGTTTCTCTCCTTTGACCACAGTCATAGAAAGCCCAAGTTGTTCCAGGCTGATAAGACCACCAATGAGAGACACGGAGTGATGGGGTTTTTGTTGGTTGGTTTTGTTTGGTGGTTTGGTGGGAGGAGGTTGTATGTGTGTATGTTTGTTGTTGTTCTTGTTGTTGTTTGTTTTGGGTTTTCTGGTTGGTTGTTTTGTGTGTGTGTGTTTCTGTGTTTGTTTGGGGGTTTTTTGGTGGGATTTTTGTTTTGGTTCCTTTTTTTTCCTTTTTTTTTTCTTTTTTTAAATCTTAATCTTGCAGGACCGTAAAAGCTACCCAAGGTCCTTTTTTTCTCCTCAAAAGCCAGGATGTGCCAGTTTATTTACAGCCTCAGAACAGAACTACTTCCCCTTACTTTGTTATGTGACCTATGTCTGTCCTCCCTCCAAACTGCAATACTTAGCCAGATCTTAAAAAGAAAGACAGTACTGTACTAATTAGGCACTAATAATTTCCAATCCCAATCTGAATCTCAGTGCTCAGTATCCCAGGTTTGGACAGCTTATGGAAACCCAATGGATGTGCCCTTTACTGGTGAGAAAGTGCTTTATGATTAAGAAAGGCTTCACTGGACGTACTCAAGAGGACCAGGTGATGCACATGGAAGTCATTAAGCCAGAAAGCCTTCTCTTCCTTTGTTTCTGAATTGTCTTAGTTAAAAATGGAAGTGTAACAGTTCCTCTGAGGATTTCTGCCAGCAATTGCAGACCTGCCTCCATCTATTGAAAGAGATCACCCTGTCCCTACACTTAGAAACACTGTCAAAAATTCAGTAGTTTTCTGCCCTGAGACACAGGCCACATTTAGGATGGTGATATCTTGTTGGTACATGTTACAGTAAAGCCCATCTGGCCTCTTCTGAATCCTGAGTTGAAACTGGATTTTCAAGTGGCTATTACTTCTGTAAGGTGACTAGGGAAAATTAAGATTTTAATGACTGACCCTCTTTTTACAACATACATAATTTGACGGTTAGTTTTTACTGAGTTGCGTGAAGACCATAAAATAAACGCAAAGGAAACACAAAACTACCTTCTGATTTGTTTCTATTTTTCCAGTATCAGTCTTTTGCAGATATATGATAAAACAATGGGTTGGGCATTCTCCAGCTTCAGTTCAGATTTCTGGAGTGCCAGCTCTACTGGGGCTTTTGGTTGTATCATCCCTCTGTGTAAGGTATTGTCTTAATTTGTTTTAGTCCTGGCACACTCGGCACTGCTCAGCAACCACGCAAAGCTAAGGAGCCTGTCATATCTGTTCTGCATGAAGCAACCAAGCTTTGCCCTCCCGATGCTGTGTAACAAGAGCATCTACAAAGCACAGTGGAGGCCATTTCATGTGCACACAGACTCTAGAAGACCCTTATTGGAACAGAAAGTGCTCCATTCCTCCTCTCCCCATTTCAGCACAGTAGCACACTTGGGCCTCAGCCCTCAGGCAGAAATACTCCATCATTGCTGCACAGGCTACGTCAGAAAGTTGCTCCGTGAAGCCCACAGTAACAGCAAGAGCAGCCACAGCTTTCCTTAAATGCAGATGGTTGGGCTCCTCCTCAGTGTCACAAGTGCACTTCGTTTTTCCATGACTTATCTTTGCAAAGTGAGAGGTCCCAGCAGTAGGTGGTATCAATAGAAGCTGGAAGTACTGAATGTCGTGAAAAGGTAAAGCTGAGAGAGATTTCAGCACATCTCAGAAATTAGCATTAAGTATGCCAGTATTTACACAAAACCAGTGATCTGGATACAAATAAGCACCAGTGTTATAACTGAAGATTCTGTGTCATTTTCTTGCAAGATTTTAATATTTTCAGTACGTTACAACTGCAGTAAAGATCTGCATGTTTACATAATTCTTCACCTTATTTTTACTATGTGGGAAGATCCTTAACTGAAATTACTATGCTCATGTTCTTATTGAAATACTAAAAAGACAGAGGAATATCATAGATTTATGGTTTACTTCCCACGCTGTAAATGAAAAAGACATCTCTAAGTACACTACACTGTGTACAGGAAAAAAAAATTCTTCTTTCTTAGGTAAGACATAAATTGACTAACTGTCAGTATATGCCATGGATAGTTTCATCCACAAATGATGGGAAGGGAGGGAGGATTAAACATATTCGAGGAAGACACTTTCCCAGGGACTGGCATAATGCAGTTCACTTTAAAACCTATAGAAGGCTTATCCAGTCTTGCTGCCAAAGTCTGGTTCGTTGCAGTCTGAGAAAAAAACATGTGTAATTGCATTAGAGCAAACAATAGCCTTAAAGCCCGATTTAGACCAAGTGGGACTACTTGATAAAGACCAAAAAGAATGTAAGATTATTTGTTTCACTGAACCACCTGTCTTTAACGTTAGATCATCTCTGCAGAAAAGAGCCCCTGAGCGTACAGCACAGACATGATCTGTTATCTGCAGGGAAAGCTGCTGTTCCCACGGCTCTCAAAAAACAACCTGAGCATTGTCAGCAGCCTCTTGGACAGGGAGCATCAAAAATATATTTAAAGTTATAGGTAAGATTTACTAACTTCAGTAACACAGATATACCTGCTCCACTGGTTTGCTTTGTGCTCCCAGCCAGACTGGTGCTTCTCAAAATGTTACATATTGCACATAACACTGCTAGAGAGAGACCGTGACACTTGATGGCAGTGGTCCAAGCTCGTTTCAGTGTAAGTCTAATGAAAAGCAGTGCAGGACCGGGCTGCAAACAGTTGTGACTGGGCCCAACCAGTGGACCTATACCAGCCATGATGTTAGTCAAGTATGTGGAAAAAAAAATACAGTTAATATCCTCAAAACATTTACAAAGTACTACTACTACTACTACTAATGATTTCACAATTGTTAAAGGCCAGGTTTAAAACTCAGGTGTGATATGGTTGACTCACTTTCAGTTAGTTCAGGACCACATAACTTATTCTTCCGTGTAATTTATTTGAAAATTGGAAATTCTCCATTTTGTGTACCTGGTTAGGAACTTAAATTCACTCAGTGCTATTTCTAACAACCTAACTTTTCGGCGAGTGCTCTTATTCATGTCCAAGTGAATTCTTTCAGTTTTTCCTATGTCTTTTCAGAAAGAGTGTCTGTAACACAAGAAAGCTGTTATCATGCAAACGGGGCTTTTCCTAAAGTAGTCAAACCATTAATTCTTTCCTAGGTTTCCCTTTTATATTACAAGGCAAATATTGCTTTCACAAAGCTTTTGTAAATATTAACGTACACTGAATATTATGTAAATGGTACAGTGAAACTTGCAAATTTAACATTGTCTTACAGCTTAAAAGTACTAACTTATTTTACATTTTTAAAAGAAGTTACTAAACTCCACTCACATCAGATGAAGTTGTAAAAACAGTTATTAATATTTGACTTTATTATCTACCTGGATCTAAGCCGAGTTTTCAATTATGAGTCAGACTTCTGGAGTCAGAAATAATATTTCTTGATATTTTCAGATTCAAAAACGTGCTCAGTTACAAAAAACTACTTTCAAAAGATCATATCGTTCATCTATATGATATAGGATACGTTTACCAAAACTTAGTTAAAACAACAAGAAAATCAGAGTAGTTTTGTAAGGAACAAACATTGTAAAATGGTATCATCTGCTAAGACTTCGATTTCCCAGTAATTTCTTAAAATGATAAAAGCTTTCAGCATGGAACATGGCCAAACAAATAATGCCAGATATGTTCTATTTTTTTGCCTGCCGGATAGTAACATGAAATATTTGGAAAAACGTTAATATTTAAAAGTTACTATAGCATAGTAACGAGTTACATTCACTTGTACTTCACAGATCCCTTCACATTCCCCAAAATGGTGCAAACATATCCATCCCCTGCTTCTCAGTTTATACTTACATTAGCAAAACATTTTCTCCCAAAATGCAGTTAGTCAAAAAGTCATGTTTATCTAAAACCAAACCAAACAAAATCAAAACAACAACAACAACCCAGAAAACAAACAAACAAACAAACAAAAAGAAATAAGGAGAACTGACCAGCTCCAGGTCTGAAATGTTACAGAAATGCCCCCTCATACCCTGAAAGAGTACAAAGATGGAAGGAAACAAAATGTAAAAGACTGAGCGTAAGCACACCGAGACAAAGAAAGTCCAGTAAATTAATCAGACCTATGACAGACAGCTTTCCAAGGTAAAGCTGCTTAGCCAGATCCCTGAATTCATAAAACTCTCCCCAGAAAATGCCTTGCAACCATCCAGGTCAGTCATTCAAATACCTACCAGCCTAACACTAAATAATAATACTGATTTATGAACATTACATATAGTGTAGGGTCACATCATCTAATCTCTGCAATTTTGCTATGAATTAGTCCTTTTACTATTAAAGATGACAAGACGTGTCATAAAAACTGAAATCTAACTGGCAGTACAAGCTTCCCCCTAGTCACACTGCAAAAATCTACCAAACATAACTTATTCTCAGACACTGGCTTATAAAACTAAGCAACTGTATTAAAGTATGAAAATAAGCAAACCCTCAAATATTTTTTTCATAAAAACATCTCACACTTCATGTATCTCCACAAGCAAAAAATCTTTTTAATTCCCAGAGAGGGCATCAAAGACTAACTTTTTGAAAGGATATCAGAAATTGTATTCTAGAGGTCAAAAATCCTGAAAGGATCGTAATACATTTAAAGGCTTAAAACGTTCTTCCATGGCTGTTTATCACAGTGAGATGCCTTTAGCATTACAGCCTGTTCCTTCTTTGAACAACACACACCTTCTGTTATTTTCCTGGGAAAACATACCTCACGATCTGGTTTTACACCTATTTCCAGCCCTTGGTGGATCACAGCAAAGTCTCAGCAAGACAACCCTCATGGGGACCTTCACCCCTTCCTCACCACACTGTGTTTTACCATGTATTCTTAATGTGACCTCGTCTCTGACTCTTTATGGTTAAGTTAATTAGGAAGAATACCAACAAAACTTCGGTGGTCTAGACACTTACTATGAACTGCCATCAATTTCACATGATTCACACCCCAAGGCAAACGTGTGCCTCATCTGCCCACGCCTCTCCAAGGAAGGTATCAATTGAAATGAAATTCCAGGAGACTGATTAATACTTTTGCCCGTTGCTCAACTTTATTGGGAACCTGGGACAAAGACTAGTTAAAACTCATAGGAAATGTCCTGAATAATGAGGATTCTCATTTTTTTTTCCTGCTTCTCCCTCTGGCATATCACCCTCTCATGCACACATCTGCTTCCCTCCTCTGCTTCACGTCTCCCTGTCTCTACTCCCCAGTCCCCCCTCATTACGTGTCACAGGGAAAAGGAACAGGTTGATAAGTTCCCAATTATATTTGGATTTGTGACCAGCAGAACGGATGAGCAATTTTCAGCTATAAAGTTGTTCCAAACCTGAAAGCAAAATCTTCAGTTTCAACAATTTTGGCATAGAGTAAATGAAATCAAGGTATACAAATTGAAAGTTTCAGCTTTAATGAAAAGTCATTCAGAGTTCCCGAAATTACATCAGAGGCCTCACTTAATGTTCTGGTCATCTTAGATGAGCTTTAATAAATCAAACACTTTTATTTGTTTTGTTTTGTTTTTTAAATTTGATGTTGCATTAGATAAAACATGCAAAGATTTTTGATCTGCAGTATTAGCAGTGTTGTTTAATGCAAATGGTACAGATAGCTTATATAGAATAAATCGTTGGAGGAAAGCTTTCTAGACAAACTGCAATTTACGACTTTCACTCTTCTGGGATTAATCCAAATCTGTGATACTTAATAGAATTACAATATTACTTCTAAGATTTGCAGTAGTAAAGGCGTAAGATAAAGGTGAAGTCTGTGGATTCTTCCAAATTTAATTTGAATCTGAGGCTACTGCCTTTTATTTTTTAAACAACCCTAATACTTCAGATCACAACTTATAAAGACATATTCTGCTCCTTCTTACCAAGACAATTGTAATGTTCATACTTCATCCTGAAAAATACATTCATCTAGGTTCAGTCTAATTAAAATGACAGCAATGATCCAGTGAAAAAAAACAAACCAAACCACTCCAAAACTGGACTCTGAAGTATGTTTAAAATTTTAGGGTAGTCCTTTGATTTCCTCACTGAGTAGTACGTTAAGCAGTCTCAAAATACTCCAGAAACACTACTCATTACAAGTACAGCTGGCAAGATGTGGGCTAATTGGGACTTCCCAATTTGCTAAAATGATTACTGGTGAGACCTCAATTATTTCTGTACTCGTGGAGCTAAGTGATAAAATAATACTGCTTTCTTTCGTTATCAGTGTAAAATAAAGGTCATCAGCTGGCTACAAAAATCAATACCTAAAAGAGACTATTATGTGAGCTCCCAGAAAATCCTGTCGATCTATATTCATACCTGAACTTTGACTGCACACACTGAATTGATGAATATTAGTGTATTAAACAGAAAAACATTGTCAGCTCAACACGGTCAGTAGTTTTGAGTTTCATTACCAAACAAAACATCTTGCGAATAAAGTGATTTCATTAGAATATTCAAACCACTGACTGGCTCAGTCTGAAGGTCATTTAAAATTCTTGGAAATATGAGACAACGTTTTAATTCTTAAATCTCATGTAACATTTAAAATGCATTATTCTTTAGGAAAGTATTTCATAACTCTCACTAAAAACATAATCCCGACAACTCAATTAATCATTACCAAGCAGCGCTGAGCCTGAAAAGTGCACATTCTCAGTAAAAGAACAATCATTGTGGTATAGCACTGCTTCGCCCTTCAGTATCTCCTTTCATCTGAAGACCTCACCATTGTCTTCAAAGGTATTGCTTCCATTTTACGGGAGAAGAAACTGATGGGCAGCTCACCCCCAATAATACATAATCAATGGCCAACCTAGGGACAGTAGCCGGATCTGTCAATGACATTTTAATCAGTGCTTCACTTAGAAAACTAAACAGCTTTAAAATGTATTCCTGTGCCACGGGGGAAAGCCTGAAATGCTTCACTAGGTAGACACAAGGACCCAAAAATTCCATTTGCACTTTCCAGGGTCGGTCCAAGGGCAAAGGATCATACTCATCCAATCTGCAAATTCAGAAGATGCCATGCAAGTTCTAAACTGATTCAGTCTCAGTACAAGTTGGCAAGGGAGAGACCATCCTCTCATTTCAAATATAAGTTAGAATAAGGGTCAGGGAGAAGGTGCTTTCTTGTTTTTTAAAGGTAAGAAGTAGAATTATCTTCTTTGTGTATTCACTCCTTTTACTTTATTGCTCAGGTAGAAGTCAGAAAGCATGATTCTTCCCAAAGCAAAACACAACTAAAACAATGACAGAGAGGTTGCCATAAACAACTGGCATGGGACTATGAGAATTACTTATCGCTTGAAAGTGTTCAAATGTGCTCCTTTCTCCCAAAGGCAAGTATTTTAATGCATCTCATTGGAACTGCACCTACGGCCCTTTCACAATATCACTGCTCTCTGAACTAGAATCTCACTCTCTTTTTAAAACGCCCAACCACACAGGTACTGTGTTTACAGAAACTGAGCTGGAAGGCAGGCACAACAGGGCTTTGAAATTTCCTTTTAAATCACAGCACAGCATTTTAATCTGACAGCATACACATGTAACACATGGCGAAAAGCTTCGCACCATACTGGCCTGAAGGAGCAGAGATTTAAATAAAACACTGTGCCGTTTTCCAGGTGTTAAAACAAACAAGCACAACTCAAACATGTCAGTGAGAGCAAGGTAGCAGGAGAGGGGACTTCTTTACAGAGAATTATCCTGGGCACAACATACACAACCTAGGAACTTTAAACATGATTTTTCTCTACACACGTTTTCCTGTGAGGAGAGGCAGTCACTGTTACAGCCTCCCATGCATAGCAAAGATACGGTAGGGAAGAAACAGCAAGCAAAAGCTGATGACCATTCTTACACTTTCACACCACTTAACACAATATTGCAACGGCTAAAGGGAAATAAGGAAGGTGTTGCCAGGAAGACATAAGCCAGTGCTTGTAGTAACATAACACCAAGAAAGACAATAAGTATTCTTCATAAATCAGTCAAACTATCGGTTTTCTTTACAAGAATAAGTATCCACGTGCAATGTCAAATAACAAATCAGTAATACAGAGAATTCTGTGCAAACTACGTACTCCAAGAGCACTACATCCAAGGAAACATGAACCTTTCTTATGCACATGACCCAGACAAAGAGTGTGAATACACAGAAATGAAATGAACTCCTTGTCCACATAACACAGCCTAGGAAGGGGTGATGGAAAGAGTGCTGACAGAATCCCCCACCCATTCACCCTCTCCAGTTCAGATTAGTATGAGTATTTTCAGAAGCAAAGTGGAAGCAAGCACAAAGGCATGGTTTGAAAACATCTTTGAGTTCGGCATCATCTCAAGGTCTACACTGATGATGGTGCGATATAACCACCACCACACTACGAAGTATATTTACAGCCATGATTGTGGGCATCAACGGTACAAGCGAAAAATTAAAAAAAAAAAAAAGGAAAAGACCATGTTTACTGACCTTTCCATAACACAATCCACTATAAATCACAAGAAAAACCTCAAGCCAATCATCTACGTGCAACATGTTACCCTGCAAAATGTAATCTGGTTGAGTGCATCTCCTCTATATCCTTTGGTTGACCAAACAGACGAGGAGAATTTTCCCTTTTCTGTCACCTGGTTACTTCTCTTTGTTATTTACTCCTCTTTTTAGACCGTGCTTCCCCTCCGGCTTGGAATTGGCTATAATTCCCTTTTCTGAGCTCCCTCCAGCTACTCAGTTGACTCAATCACATAGTGCAAAATCACTTGTATTAGAAAATATCACCTTTTTCTTGTCCATAAAACATAAAAGTACGAGTTGAAGAAAAATATGCAATACATTAAAAAAGGAGCTGTCATATCTGAAAGCCAGTTTTCACACAATTTTTCAGAGATTAGGTACAGTCTAACCTTTAACTGGATTAATTTTAGCTGGAAGTTAATTTGGGGTGTATATTAGTGTTTCCTCAATGAAAATTTAAAAAGTAACAAAAACACCACCACATCTCCTGTCACAAAACTATAAGTAAAGGTGTAAAGCACCACTGTTTTCTCTGCCAGTTGGCATTTACTAGAAGCAGATCATAGTAATACCACCATATTCCCATTATTTTTATTTAACACTAGTTGTTAGCAAAAGTTGATTTTTTCTAGAACTTCCCTTTGGATTGTGTCAGATTGGCTAAATAGCTACCTTCCCAAAGAAGACAGGCTTCATTAGATCTGAATAATCACCAGCTTTTGATTTTCAGTCTTACTGGAGTTAAGAAAGCTGTTGAACTATCAGACTGCTCCTTGCCAGAGAGCACACAGACGTCTGCTCCCCTGTTTGTCTCGTGTGCTCCAACACAGAGCAAAAGGAACACAAAATCAGATCACTCTTCTCTATTCCAGGGCACTGAGAGCACGATGACTTTTCCAAATGCCTGGGAAAAAACACATTTGACCTTTATAACACCCCCATCCTGATGTGATTCACAGCTATTGTTATTTATTCTGCTATACAGCTTTCATACAGATGATCAGACAAGCAATCCAAATAGTGAATTAAGCCCTTACAATGAAATTCTCCCACTCTCAGTGACTGTTTTATACCATCCTGAAACAAGTCACCTTTGAGTTCACAAAAACTTTATCAGAGAAAGCTAACTAAGAAATACGGCATTAGAGAAAAAACATGTCTCTAGTAACGCGTATGATAACCTATTGTCTCCCCACAGTAAACGCGGTACCTGAGCGGAAGATTTCCACAAAGCCATCTCTTAATCTTTTTCTTAATCCAACACTCAGATTCATCTTCATGTTTGCAAAACATAACCACTTGTTCTTTTTTTCCCAAACTGTCGAAAGCACGTCCATATCATCTGCGGAATATTCTTCTAAATGAATAGCATGATGTATTTCCAATAACAAGCTATTTTTCAAGAGTCAGCAAACTTTATATAGAGAATAAATAAATTTATAAAATGAATACTTCATATCTAAAGAAAGAACTAATTGATATTACTAAGTGCCTCCACCTGTCAGAGGATTTTATTAATAGCTTAGCTTTAAATAATCATTCTTAGGTAAAGATCGCTTTAGTTAATTGTCACTGCTTGCTCAATAGTTAAGAATGATGTTAAAGCAGTAAAATATCACATTATGTGATGTCTGTTTTGAAAGCATCACCTGTAGTGAAAGATACTAGAGAGATATTAGGAAGGATGTATATGCTGACGCAAAATTATTTGCCATAAAAGAGGTAGGCGAGATACCATTTCAGTGTGTTTCGATTTAAACACATAAAGAATCCATGTTCTTACATTAAAATACATGCTAAAAACAAGTCTACTATTCTGACAGTAGTTTTGGCAGCATGCTTGGCTCTCACTGTGGGCCTGTCGACTCTCAGAAGGCAACTTCTGCAAGATGACAATTTTTCCATGATCAAGAATCATCTTGTAAGCATAGAAAATCCATGGTCAAAAGTGGTAAAAGTTTACAAAACTTATTTGTTTATATACAAGTACATACACATACTTCACACCTTTACTTTGGACAGACAGATAGAGCTGATTTTGTGCTTGTGTTACAGGCTGAAATAAAAAGGCCATTTGATATCCATATGGCCTTTTCCAAATTAAGATCTTTGTTAATTCCATGAAACAACACTCTGAACTAATAATTTCATACTTTTCATTAATATTAACAATTTCCAGAAAAACTGAAGAAACCAATGTATCAGCAAAATGGCATCGTAAGAGTAATAAAATAAAACACTTGTGATATATTTGTGTCATATCATTAATCAGAGAACTAAAAGGTATTGAGAGTACTGAAATACCAGGGTATGTGAGGGTAGTATGATAACTGGTATGAAATAGAAATACCCATTTGTACTTAACTGTCATCTAAGGTTCTTTTACTTTTCTTACACTGATGTAAATTAATTCTGGAATACCATTGATAACAATGATTTTCACTATTGTTTTCAGATAAAATATTATTTAAAAGTTCCATTTCAAAAGGCAAGTTCCTTTGGGTATTTTAGGTCTTCTGCAATCCCATTCCTCACTTCATGTATGCCCAGATGCAATCCTGCATACATGTCACTTTTGGAAAGTTAACTCTGAAACACATATTTAATCAAGGAAAGAATGATCCCCTTTTCCTTAATTGGAAGAATGTGAATTATGAGAAAACCGGACTATGGGTCTGTTCAAGCGTATCAGCTAGTTCCACTTTCCTCAGCTGCCAACCTGGGTTCCTACAGAAAGGAAATATTTAATAAAGGCTAGATTTTTTTTTTTGGAAAAACATCATGCCCATTTTTGAGCGTCTGTCTGTTTTTGTTGAGATTGTCTAAACATGTCTACAACAACCTTCTCTTAACTGAAATTTGGAAAAGAGAAAGTGATACAAAAGTATGTACATGAATGTGGATTTAAGCCAATAAATCTGTGTTCTCTGATAGTGAGAGCTGTTGCATTCTTTAAATACAATACCTCAAAATATACTTTAAAATGTCATCAAGAGTTGAGGTTCAATGTGGTCTCCAAATGTAATCTTTGAATGAAATTTGCTGGGGAATAAAGGTTATTTGTGTATTGTACAGAATTTCCTTAGCAACTGGTTCAACATAGAATGATCACAAGTCTCACTATATTTACTTAGTATCCTTCTAGTTTTCATTTTCTAATTTAAACCACACACACATATAAACTTGCTCTTAGTCCCCCAAAACTATTCTTACACACCTTAAATTGTTGCAAGATTTTTATTTTCTTTTTAAATGAAATAGCTGTAAACATGATCACCATTAAGAACATCAGTTAACCAGAGTGATCAGTAAAATACGGGAAGATACTCAGATACTGCAGTAACAAGATCACTTTTATAGAGAGTACAGACATGGGGATGCATAACAGAAAAGTTTTCATATCAAATAACTAGGAAAAAACATTGGGAATTAGGGTTAAATGAAGTAAACTGAAACATTAAAAAGAAAAAAAGGATTTGCCTGGATTTTTTTTTTCTTAGTAATTTAAAAATAATGGATCAATAAAACTGATTTGAGACTTTTCTTTAAAAAAAAAAAAAATAAGCAGCTGGCAGCATCCAATATGTCTCGAATGCCAGATTTTACCACACACTGAATCTTTTGTATGGAAAATTAGCATAAAAATGAATTGGATGTTGCAAAGACACCAATTACGGAAAGTTGTGTACTCATGCGTAAACACACACACACTAATCTCTACATTGTACTCTTTCCATAGCATTGGCTCGGATTTTTGGCACATCAAAAATCAAAAGTAAGGTTTCTTTGTTTCAGCAGGCATTTTATATCTACATTCAAACTAAAGCACAGTGTATAAATTAACTCCCTCATAGTCGAGCCAATATTCCTGTCTATATAGGCTCCATCTAGTTTTTCTGTAGAGGGCCAGAAACATTGCCCCACAGAGATTTTAGGTGCACATTTGTACCATTACTCCTTGTTTTTCAGAAAAAAACAGGGGATAAAATAATTAGGCAAGGTTTCAGTGCTCAAAACCAATCAAACACCATAAAACTTGTTACTGGTTGGTCTCATTGTCTTCTCTTTTGATTTTATGTCCGTGTAATACTTCAGGCAGAAGAAATAAATTCTTTGTGCTGTGCCAGGACCTATTGACCCCGTAGTTTGAGGAACTGGTACCCAAGAGCTGTTGCAAGCTTCCTTACAGAAATTAGGTCAGGATTCACAACTCTTGACCTCTTGCTTTAACATGTGTCTCACAAATTTTCTTTCCCAACATCACACACACTTAAGCTACTCTATCCAAATATCTCTCCCTCATAATATGTGGATCCACCTCTTAGAAAATAGAGCTATAAACTACTGACACAAGTGAGGAGGTTTGTTGTTTTAGCTCAAGTTTATTTACTTCACCAGGAGCAGCTGCTGATTTGGACTTTACCACTGACAGCAGAGATACGCATTAAGTCACATATCACCTGTGAGTAAGACCATGCCTTCACTGCTTTTGTGTGGTGCTGCTCACCACGGTGGGCTTTGCCATCCTAAATCTATAAGGTACTGTCTCTGTTCCTTTTTTTGATCTTGGGGTGAAAAGCTTTGATTTTAAATTCAAGCGAGCTGTCATTTAAGAAAGACAAAACACATATACCTTTTCTCCTACCTGTCAAGCTAGGAGTATACATAATATGCATGCCTGGATCAGTTGATTTGTTCTGAAAGCTGAGAAACTGGTAGCTGTTCCAACATGCTCCAAGGGCAGCCCCAGAGCCACGAGTGAGCTGCTGAGGGCATCACCTCTCTGGTCTCAGCAGTCTCATTCATTGCAGTGTAGCCTTTAAAATTAGGCCATTTATATTCAGAGCTTAGAGGCCTGGGACTGAAGTCTGAGAATGTCTGTATTTCACTGGTGAGTAACAGTTCTTAGGGGGACACCAAGGTTCAATCTTTGAAAGCTTTAGGTTTTCAGTGGTAGTTGTTTGGACTGCGTTCAAAAGTATCTCATCTGCATTCAGGGAAGGAGAGAGAGATTTACCTCCCCGTGGACCCTTAAAATAGAGGTATGGGTGCATAATATTCTTCTCTGGTGAGAAACAAAGTCCTCCTTACCCCTTTTTTCCAGCTCACCTCTTCCTTGATCAAATAGCATATTCAGCATCTATCCAAAGCCAATATCATGTGCCAGACCTGAAATCTTTTGTAGTTGTACATGTTGCTTAGTGGCAAAGCAGCGAGGAGAGTAAGGGGTCTATGGTCTCTAGTAAAGCATCAGCCACTGTGGTAGATGCTACTGTAGGACAACGTAGTCATATTTAACATATAGCCTCTGACCTTCAGTTCTCCTGCAACTGTGCCCAGTTCTGTGCAGTTTCTCACATATACCTGCATTTTCTTCTGGGCAGAATGGTAATCTTTAGAGTATTGGTTGCATTGTAAAAGAGAAAAAATATTTAAGAAAAAATTGTAAGCCCTATCTTCAAAGTAACTTTTCTGACATATTAATAGGTCAACTTCTATTGTTTACCGTAGACCTACTAGTTATAAGATGAGCAAATCAAAACAATCATCCCCTTTAGCCTAGGCACACACCGTATCTGCAAAGTCAAATACTCAAAATACAGATATCTCAAAATTAAGGATAACTTCACCTAACTTCTTAAAAATTAACATATCCTGAGTAAGGCTTCAGTAATGCTAATGTACATAGTCTTTACTACTCTTTCATTAACAAAGCACAAGCCAATTTTCAAAGGTATGTTAAAACACTTCTCTCTGATAAAAGAAAATCCAAATTCCAAGTTTTAATCATGGGGACAAAATAGAAGCAATTCAAGGGAGACTTTTTTTTTTTTTTTTACCATAATCAAAGTATTTTCCCTTGCTCTTCTCTTATAAAAAGTGGAAGTGGTGAAACTGTCCATAAAAATTCATCTGAGACTCCTACTAAGCATGAAAAATTTCATCCTGAATTGTCAAAGCCTGATAGCTGTAAATAACTGCAAGCAACATGCTGTCAGACAAAGGTCTGGGCAGCCTAACAACAGGCAGCCCTGGCCATAACTCAAGTGACTTTCATCAGGGAAGGGAATAGATATTTATGATAATGCCTTGAAAGAAACAAAGCTGAAGGCCAAGGAGTCAGCTGCCCTGCCTCCAGTCCCCGCGCACCTCAACAGGGGAGGAGGCGAGAGAAGTGGAAAACAACCCTTTCATGGACTGGATGGACAGCCAGAAAAAAAAGATAAAAATAATAATAAGAAAAAAAAAGTAGAGGGAATCCCAGGAAAAACAAAACCAAACCAACCAAACAAAAAGACCCACAACCAAACAACAGCAACATCAAAAAACCACAACCACACACAGCAGATGGAACCCCATGTCCTTCTCCCCATAGCCACACAGAGAGGAGGAAAAGCAAGTTCCCTTGCAGAACCACCCTCATGAGCCCATACACATAGATCCACCTGAAAATTAATTTTGTGCCTGTTAGGGGCAAATGGCATGCAAGTGAAATGGCATGGAACAGGATCAGGCAGCTCAGACTTCATACTCTTTAATAAAACCCCTCAGTTATTACAAGTCTCCTTCAAGCATCTGAACTGCACGCCCTTACACAAGTTGTTTGAATTACCTCCCTTTCCCTGCGTTTTCCACAGGAGGTCTCAGACATAACCCATACCCAGCTCCCACTTCACAAGTCATCAAATGTCTGCTCAAGCAGCAAATGACACATGCTCTACAGGGTTTTAAATTATTAATTGACAGGAGATAGCTGATAATTATTGTACTGTGCAAAAGTACATGTTATGCAGAAAACAAGGAGATTAGTTCCTGAAACAGGCTGGCAACACTAAGCCAGGACTCAGGAGTAATCACTTAAAAAGCAATAGGATCCTCAACCCCCCCCATGAACAATTCTCTCACTGTGTGGCTAGCAAAGGGCTATCAAACTCCATTACCACAACTGCCCCCTTCTCCGGGGCTCCCAGTCCCCTGTCTTTCAAAACTGACCTGCTTAAACCAGCACAGAGCTGTAGCACACACAAAAGCAGTATTTCCCATGGGGTTCATGCACCTTTCTGAGCAAAGAACATCTCCTTGTCCCCTTGGTACATTTGCTACACATCTCTGAATTGGAACAACCGAGCTGCAAGCTTTTAATGACATATGGTCCACAAGATCTTCAAGCTAGCAGAGATCGTGTATGCAAAGGGAGCCAACAGAGCCAGAACACATGCCTGGGCAGTTAGAGCAGTGGTATTATTAATACAACAATTCGCAAGTCACCAGAAGTTGTGTGTTTGAGCTTGAGACAGAAACGCCAGTGGTCACGCTTAATTTCAGGAAGAAATTCAGAGTACCTACTGTCATCTCAGCAACACTCTGTAGGATGTTATGTTGAAAAGCTGAAAAACGAAGAAGAAAGGTATCTTCATTGGCAAAATAAAGGCTGTGCAATATACAGTATCTTCATATGCTAAATTCTACTTTGGGCACAAAAATTTTTGTTGTGGTTTTTTGTCCTGGGCAGCTGTTGAAATGCGTTTCAGGATAAGTTCTTCAAAGCTGTTGTAGGCAATTTAAAACCCTTGTGTTTTAACAGGATTGCAAAATGCAGGTCCTTTAGGCCCCTTTGCAAAACCGATTGTTACAGTAGTTAAAAAAATGCAATGAAAGAGAACGGGGCCTTGGCAATTTACACAATAACTTAAACGTTACTCTTTAGAGATCTGCATAATCTGCAAAGCTGAAGAGTACTAAAACCACATAAATTATATTTGAGAAACACAGTAACTATAGCCACACTCAAAACAAGTTTTCAAGAAGAAAAAAAATAAAATTTTTTTTTTAAAAAGTGCTCATATACTTTTGCAGCTCATTTGTACTTTTGGCTCGTCCCAGGAAGATGAAAAAACAAGCTATGCAGTATTTTTACCGGCAGGTGGCAACCCCAAGCAGCCAGCAAAACACTGCGAAATGCTCCAGGGACACGTGCCGCTTCTTCACATTCAGAAAACAGGCACAGTACTATGGCATTGCATCTTCTCCCTCCCCCCATGATTACATTTACTGCACTCCCACTTTTGCTTTTTCCCCCCTCTCAGTTTTCCTCCCGTCTCTCCCTCCCCAACCCACCAAAAAAACAAACAGAAACAAAACAAAAAAACCCACACCCCACAAAAAACACCCCAACAAACACACACACACAAATCCAAACAAAACCCGAAAAGCTAGGAAACAACTAGCTTCTTTTCTCAGTGAAACAAGGCTTCTGTAATCACATTTTGTGTGTGTGCATGTGCACACGTGTACACGTCTGTTTGCACATCAAAAGTTCTCCCTCAGTGAAATATACATTTTTTCCAGGTTTAACCACAAAATAAAGCAGCTGAGCACAGAGCTCAGCAGGGGAGAAGGTGCAGCACAAACTCAGTCAACTAGAGACCTGACAACCCACAAAGCTGTGACTGGTTCTTACAGGTGTCGGGTTCTCCAACGCCAGACACAGGTCTGTACATCAGCAGACACTATTTCGGCTGTGCCCAGGACCATTGGGTGCTTCCTGGTCCCCAGACTCCAGGATAGACAAGGGTTTTGCTAACACCCGCCGACCACAGAAGCAAAACTCTCACCTTCAAATCCATTTAATTCTCAAATGTTTTCAGGACTCAAGAGAATTCTTTTGTTCAAACAAATCAACCAACCAACCTTCACCAAAAAAACCCCTACGATATAAAAAACTAACAGACTATAAGAAAGATACAAAGCCAGAATCATTGTTATTGAGGCTTGCTTGGTTTTAATCATCTGGCTAGTGTCAAGTGGATACTTTGGGGTGGAGGCAAGTATGTAAAACAGCCTAGTTGTTAAAGTTCAAAGAGTCAAGACTAAGAATAAAATGATATTTGTGGCCAAAGTATGATTCATTTTCGATTTATTTCCAAGGCTGATTTATTTCACTTAGCTTTAAAAATTTACAGTGAAGATGTCAGCAGTTGAGCCTGTCACCTTACACTCTCTTCATAATCAACAGTGAGGAATAAGTACTTCAGGGACCAATTAGGCTATTTTTTTTTTTCTTTTTTCTTTTTCTCAGACGAGATAAATTGCAACAAGAAATGCCTGTTTCTCTCCTTTAGCCATAAAACAGATCCAGGACAACTAGGTCAGGCATAATACACCTATATACACATTAGCTTGGTGAAACCTTCCCTCCTCTGGAGCTCTGAAGAGCCATTAACACTTCTCTTGCACCATTAACATCATCAGTTCAGAAACAACCCAGCTGCACATCTGTGAAGGGTTTCTCCATCTCCTCTGAAAAAACAAGCATCTTCAGATAAGATTTTAAAAGGTGCAGTGTTAAAAAGAAAGGCATAGGAAAACGCCTTCTGTATTTTCAAAGCAAGAAAGCATGAACCTAGCGTTATTTTTTGCGACACGAATGCAGCATTTCAGAAAGCTACTCAAGGTACACCAGTGTACAGTTTGTCAACTGTCTCAGGCTACATCATGCCTAACATGGCCCAGGCCTCTTTTCTGTAATTTCATTCGAACAGAGGCCTTTCTTGCAGGTGGTGATTTCTCTCCCTTCCCCAGATTACCTGACTTTTCCGTGAAATCTTCATAGTGCACTAAGAGGTTATTTATACAAATACACAGTGAGTAGTACAACAGGTAGTGATCCTTTCTTTACTACCTTCCCTCAAGTGTACTCTAAGTCCAAATAGCCATTCATTGCCGTAACTTCTGAAGGAGTAATAATGCAGGGGAACATGTAATGCAACATGATTTTATCTGTGCAACAGAGGAGCCACCAAGCAGAGGGAAAACGAGGGTAAGATGTCAAGGGAACTGATGTTCAGACTTCAGTATGACACTGTCAAAGAACCAGCACTGCCCATGTGCAGAGGACAGATGCTCCAAGGAATATAACTTCTCTTCACCACTCTTAAGCTGTTTTCCCCCACAAACACCTTTACTGCTCTCATACACCGGTATAAAATATGAATGATTCCTGGCAAACAGGAAAAGCCTGATGTTTTATATGGAGTATCTAATTGCAATAAAAATCCAGCTTAATTATGTGACCACCTGTTGATAGAATAAGTCTAATGAGAATTGCTATCTGTATAAGCCAAGAACAATAAATCAAGTTGACTACCTCAGTTAACTGAGGCAATTAGCATTTAAGTATTTAATGTAATCCTTTGATAGAAGTGTCTCATGTACAGATCTATAGTAAAAGCAGTGAAAGAACAACAGGTCAAACCGATTTTTCTCACAGGCTAAATGCTAAGCCTTTGGGGGTGTTCTGAATACAAAGGGTTCAATCCTCCACAGTCATAAACATCATCAATGGTCTCAAAGTTGTATTTATTTGGTGTCTTGCAGAACTAAATCATAATTGCTCTCAGAAGAGCATATTGCTCACTGAGAAAAAAAGTATCTTCATTCATGATGTTTAGCTAATTACATTCATTTCTGTCTCATTGAGCATAAGCCGATAAACCTGTGGGAATAGTTTAATCCATCTCAATTAATCACACCATAGTTGCAACTCTTTGTCCATCCAGTCTTCAATACAGTATTTATTCTACTCACAGTAGCTCCTAGCAACATCATTTTAAGATGAGCTAAGTGCTTTGTAAACACTTGATCCAAATCAGTTCCAGCTCTAATGCAGTCAGAGACATTCAGTTATTGTTATGGAAAATCTTGTCCCTTGTGCTAGGATCATCACTTCAAGGCAGAAATTCCTGAGAACACTCTGCACATGTGGCTTGCACCTTCCTTCTAAGCAGCACACGTCTCTAAGTCCATCGCCAGTTCAGCTAACTTAGCCAAATTTTTGCTGGCTCTAACTTCTCTTTTAGATCCAGTTGGTGAATGGAAGCTGTTACATGGCAGTTTCTTCCATATTTTCTGCCTAGAAAGGTATAGGGGAGGGGGCAATAAAATATACTTCTGCTAAGGAGTTGTACATTTTTAGCTTCTCCCTTAGAGAAGAACTTTAGCAAGACTTTTAGACATAACCAGTGAGACCTCCCAAAAACCTGGTAGATAGGGTCTGGCTGCCCATCAGATTTCTATACACACTGTGTAGATTTCTGTAAACACGTGCTGCTGCTGTGAATACTCATCTTGCAAGAAGAGCACTTAAGGAAACAAATGCTTTAGAACTAGCCAAGTCATGGAAGTATCAGTGAATCATTCAGAAGACTTCTTACATTGAAGAGTCAAGGGCAAGTACAGAGTGGTATTTTGCATGAAGTACAATTCTTCACTTTCTAAAAGCAGCAGAACAGCTGTTATGAACATGAACAAGCACTGGTCAGCACTGATGGTTTATTCTGCAGACCCATGGCAGAGACAGAACTTTAAACACTGAATAAAACTTAACTATCACCAAAAAGGGGTCACTATACCACTATAGTGATTCCTATATCACCATAGCAGTGCTTCCAAATTATAGACTGCGCAAGCAACTTGTTGGAAAAAAAACAACCCGATCTGGTGTCACATAAGAGGGCATACGTGTGTGTTCACCTCAAGCTTCAACAGTTGCAGTGCCACATTACTAAATTCATGCTGAACAAATGCCTTGACTTAAAGGTCAGTACTAGTGCTCAAGACAGCTGGATACTGTCCTTGATTTTGTTACCAGACAAAGCTCTCCACGCCTCCATTTCTGCCCCTGTAAACCTCCTGCACTGAAAGAGAGCAAAGGTTATTGTGTGATAATTTGAGGGGAAATAGTTTAAGAATTTCGTTTCTAACTCTCTCTTTGAAGGAATTGCAGCTCCTTCACAACAGTTTTGAACCATCCTCTGATCATACAAACCTTCTTGTAATTGCTTCTACCAGACACACAGTTGTTTACCAGGTTAAATTGCAGATGTCCTGTTATCTTTCATGTGGGGGGAAAAAAAAAAAAAAAAAAGGGCTGTTTTGGTCAATCGTAGTAAGAAACAAAGAAGGACTTGACAAATAAATGGAAACCTCTGTACCACTGACAGATCTGGTTTTTAGCTCTTGGTACATCTGTGTTTGGCTGCCTGTGGAGGAGAAGTGGATATAGCAACAGAGTTTCTCAGCATAGATCTCACAGTGGAATAATAGAATACAGAAAGCACAGTTTCAAAGCAATGTACAGCAATTCTACTGCTTGATTCTTATCAGAGCGGCCGGAACCCAGAAGTCTAAATTGCCACTGTTATGTGTTAGAAATACAGTGTCAGGACAAAAAAGATATTTCATATCAAATAAGAAAGGAGGCTAATCATTTGGGGAGAATCACAAAGTTATTTTAAGGGGATGCCATTAAACCGTGAAACCTACACTGATGGTTGGCTCCTTCTAATTTTGGAGATTCTAGAAATACAATTTTGAGTTCTCTGACACACCTAATTTTCTCCTCCTTAAAAAGACAACTTTGAAAATATGAGTTAAAATATAACAGTCATTCAGATTTTGTCACCAATATTTCTCAAAGTCCTTTTTCCTAGCACTAAGTGCTGCCTGTTGGGGTTTAGAAAACACGTTACCCTAGATGTTTCTTTAAAATCGGATCCTCGGGGCACAAGTTACACTGAATGACACATTGAACACTGAAACTCCTTGCTTGGGGCTGAGCAAGGCCCTCCTCTCTATTCTCCCTTCACTCTTCCAGGGTGTCCTTGGGAAGGATCTGCTCCATTGTAGTAGCCTCAACATAGTCTAATGAAGAAAATATGGGGGAGCAGAGCATGGGGTTCAACTTGTGTCTGACCTGAGTTTCCCTCATTCACCACGATCAAGCAATGCACCCTCAAGTTTTGTGAAATACAAGTTTAATAAAATAAGAAGTCTTGTTCAAGCAGAACCAAACAACTACAGACTTTCCAGAAAAACAAGTCATTTCCTGTACATGATAAAGTCTGTCTTCCCATGGATTACCTGCTCACGTGTGAAGCTATTCCTGAAACAGTAGTGTTATTTATTTTTCCTCCCTTGATTCTCCGACGTCGTAACAACAAATGAGCTCATTCTGCAGCTTCATTTTACTCAACTGAGTGAATGTTATCGTGAAATCTTATGCTTTCTAAAACTGTCAGCCTGCTGTCTAACTGGACTGAAATTGGCCAATGGGCTCAAATACTACTAAAACAGCTGAAGTGCAAATCCTCATTTCTTTAGGAAACTCAGCTACCTAGCCAGCCTTTGAAGAACATTTTGCTGTTCTTTTCTGCCAGAATATGAGATGTTAAAGCACCTGAGGCTATTCAAACCTGCACTAGCCTGACAGATTGCAATTCAGTCCATAGCTTCTTATACAACCTACAGATAGTCCTTTAATTTTGCTTACTTCAAAAAAAAATTATGTTTAATTTCTTTCTTGCCCACTAGATTTACAGACTTCACAAGGCAATAACTTTACTACCTTTGTAAATAATGCCTACATCAATAAAAATCCAGGTTAATTTGCAAGATTTTTGTCACACCTGTAATACAAATAATAAGCCATAGCAAACATCACTTTTCTGAGATAATATTTCACAGGTGTTGCAACATTCATTAACTGCTACAGCTGGACTCTTCTTCTCTGATGTGACTTTTTTTAACCACAATAACTTATTCTTGAGTGAATCTCTTATGCACAAAATTCTGTGGGCTTTCTTTGTTACTGGAGAAGTGGCAACCCAAAATTCATGGTGTTCACTAGAGTTCAATAGCAATAAAAAATAATGTCAAACCCTAGAATTTTAGGAAGAACATGGCTCTCAAACTCTAAAGCCTCAAATGGCTTTGGAAAAATATTATAATTTTATGAATTAAACAAGTAGAGGGAATTTTCAGAAAAAGCAGAAAAAATTCTCTTTCTAAAATGATGCTGTAACCAGAGATGGACTGGGGGTGGAAGGAGGGAGGAAGGAACAAAAGAAAAAAAAAAAAAAACAAACAGAAACAAGAAACAAAAAAAAAAAAAAAAAAAAAAAAAAAAACAACGAGCAGTTACCAGTTACTAAAATTAACTGTTTTCTCATGGTCAACTCTAGTTTGTAATGAGAGCTGAAAAAAGAAAAAAAAGAGAAAAAAAAAATTAAAAATGACACAACAAAAAGCCATCAAACACACAACAAGTAAAGCTTTAGTTTCATCTGTGTTGTGGGGAAACAAGGGGTACAGTACAGCTCTTCCTGCATCTACTGTGATACTCAGAAAACAGCCTCTTTGGCTTTCCCAGAACGGCAGCTGAAAGAGGAAGCTGTAATGGGGATGAGATCAGGAAGATAAAACTGAGAAGAACCATCCTTTAGCTGGAGACTTCTAGCAACCCAACAGGAAGAGTGTCCAAAGGCGCTGCATTGACAGGCAAGGGCCAGCTCTGGTGCAAGATGGTTTGGCGATGCTGACTCCTGACCCTTCTCCTCTTCTGCAGGTTTTCAAGATAGATGGCTGGCAGGAGGAAGTTCAGCAACTGAATCCTTTCTCTGTGTAATAATAATCAGAACCTTTAAGGGTGCTCTTTATTCTAGACATAGATGGAGAGAAGAGGACCGACACTGAATCCTAACAATACAAGGAAGATTTCAATTTTCAGCTGAGTTCTTCAGAAGCAGGCAAAGCTACTCAGGGTCTGACTCGATGAGACCCAGACTTGTAAGCCAGAGATATAAAAAATGAGTGTTGGAGGATAGAGAATCTTTCCAAAGACAATTATAAGCAAAGAATCAGGTTTGCAATAAGCATCTGAACAGAGAGTTAACAGGGTGAGGGTAGTGGGAAGTATTACCCTTAATAATGAAGGAGTTTTCTCCAGAAAATGGGCAAATATATATTGAACTTCACATTGAACTTTTCTTGTGTCAATTCTTACATAAGCTCTTTCACTTAAATTATTTTTTAGGCCACCAGATCAAATCAATTTGCATGTAACATTGTTAGTATGTCCAAAACCTATCAAGGTATGTTCAAGTTACAGATACTTGCTACTTTTCCTCGTATGATATATTACCAGGAGGAATTAAAAACAGCACGTATGTACTGGAAAAAAAAAGAAAAAACAAGAAAGAAAATAAAAGAAGAAAAAAAAAGGACAACCTCTGATCACCTCAATTGTTTTTGCATTTACCTTTATTATTCCATGTTTTTCTTATGCATGACCACGTCATATTAATACAATCTGTTTTCCTGCTACTGATACTTTATCTAATATTCAGTTATTGATTTAGTTATTCGTCCATCTAGAAAGACAGCAAAAAAAGAGAAACCATTATACTTTTAGCAGCTATTCCTATTGACCTAATCGGTCTAAGGTTCGATATACCAGGATCTGTAGTCTGAATGTATTTTAGTCGATTCCCTCTCAACTAGATGATGATACTGAAAGAAGTTACACATAGATTTAAAATAACCCATGACTTCCTGATTCACTTCCAGAGTGTAAAACATAGAAGCAGCAAGGCTTGACTCTGTATAGTCAGAAGAGAAGACACAGTATGTGAGTGTACATGACAGCTTTCTAGGCTTCTACTCTATTCATCCAGCTCAACTGGCTATCTTTACGATTTTGAAGGGCATGACTAGCCAAAAGAGCTGTTTTTTTCCCAGCTAGGCTGATTGTTTTTGTTTCCACTAGAGGGCTACTATCTCTAAGATGGATGGTGATTTCCAGTTATGAAGCAGAGAAGCATTACACACTGCTAGGCACAGAAGAGATCCATCACTAGCGCACAGAAATTCACAGCTTCCCAGGGTTTTAACAAGGAGGGTCATCTATCCTACTATTACCATACTGATCCTCAGGTTTCCCCTGCTGATGATTTCCCTTGACTTGGGATTTCCTGAACCCTGGCTATTTCTTTCGACCCTTTCTCTAGGGGAGCTGTTTTGCTTTTGCTTTCATTAACACTCAGATCTCCTTCCTGTCTGATCTCCCAACTCCACAGTGAGAAATCATCATCCCTTTTGAGCAATGAAAATAGATCTTAAACAAAAATTACTCTCCTGGAAATTCATTTATGTGCTTATAGTTTGAAAAATAGTACCATAAGGGCACATATTTTAGTAGCAATACCAGGTACTCTGAGTATCTGAAGCACTAAGAACATTTTCTAAATCTTGATGATTTAGCAAAGTGACCTGCTAATGAAGAAGAAAATAATTACAATTCCAGTGAGTTGCACCATTATCCAGAATGCTTTAAAGAAATAGAGAGAGGGAAAATGAATACTCCAATGAAGAAATAACCAGGTTTGTGAACCAGGAACTTAATTGTAAAACATTGCTTACTGCTTATGGATCAAAGGCTGCCTATGACGTAGGGAAATGTCCATGAGGGCACACAGAACAGCGAGTGTATCTTCCAGTCCACACCTCAGTCTATGCAGCAAATCCTCTAGTTCTGCAGGGAATGAACTGGTCATTACGCACCAGCCAAGAAATCAGGGCTCATGTCCCACTAACAGATATGGTCAGCCAAATCTCTCCCTCTGTTTCTCTCCAGTTTCGAACATTGCCAAAATTTTGTCCTGCTGCTCTGCATGGTAAAGCAGGCAGAGGGCTCCAGCCCAGCATAATAAATTGTTTTTCAGTTCATGGACTGTTAGTGGCTCAGAAAAAAACAGAAAGTGATCTGTGAAGTGCCTGCTAAATCAACCCCTGCTCCAAAGCCACATTCTCATACACGGAAGAAAAGTAAAACCAGGGACAAATGAAAATAACAGAATATTCTAACTTCTGCTTAACATTTTATTAGTTAAAAGCAAACATTGTGGCAAAACTTCAAAAACCTGGTGTTTTCAAAGAGATAAGCTAGTCTCTAGATTAAAAAACAAGGAAACGAAAAATAACAACACACTAGAAAACAAAATCAAGCATAAGTCTTGTAGATCCCTGGACTTCATGTCTGTCAAGTCTTGGACAAATTCTTTTCTCTCCAGGAAAACAGTAAGGGAAACCTTCTCAAAGTAATAGTGTCTCAAATATTACATCATGTTTCCCTGTTTGTGCAGAAACACAGCATTTTCTCTTTCAAAATCTCTATTGATATCCACGGATGTTATTATCAGTGATTTCAGGATCTGGACTTAAGGAAATTAATTCTTGTACAATGCAAAAATATGAATTAAGCATTGATTGAAACTGATTGTTTTTCTTCCTCAACTTAATCCCTAAAAGACCAAGTTGTTCCAAATTATTTCCTAATGGGCAGGTATCCAGATCACAAACAAAAACCCATCACAATTGTTGCTGGCATCCTGACTGATAATCTCAGCAGAGATCCAGAAGAACAAAATAATTTTGCCAGTCATTTCAGAGATCTTTCTAGAACATGGAGGGAGTATATCCAAGTGAAAAAGCAGAAGACTTATTATCTATGCTTGTGCGTTCCATACCCCTTCAAAATGTCCAGGTTCCTAAACGCTATTTAGTGCCTTTAGTTGGGGGAAACATGAATTAGTGACCACAGAGGTGGTTTGTAGAACTTTTTGTATACTCGGTGGAAGGGAATTTGGCTGTTTGCCTGTCCTTCAGTTGCTCCATCTCTGAAAGGAGACATTTATATTTGATGAGCTTTACGACACACAGATGAAGAGCCATTTGAAGGCAAGGTGTTACTGTTTTCACAGAAGAAAAAGTCTAATTTCTTCATTGTTTTCTGGTAGGACATTTGCTTATTCCTAGCTTATTTTCACCATTTATATTTAATTACTGCTAATAAGCAAGAAACATATGGCAAACACAAGAGAAAAAGCCCAAGATAGCTACAAATGGGACCCCTCAGTGGTACTGAAACCTGAAGGATCAGGGAAAACTGACACAAAATGAATTCTGAAAGCGTTCTTAGGGTAACGTCTAAGTACCCTTCCTCCTCCTCTCCTTCAACACACAGAACTCAAAGCAGAAGTCAACAGGAGCATCTGTTCTTTACAGTCTGGAAATATAAATCTGTTCCAGAAAAAGCTACGGGTACCTCAACTGTCAAAATGATTTTTTTTTTCAGTTACTTATAAAGTAGAAGAGAGGATGCTGAAAACAGAGGGTGAGCTATATCCTGAGCTGTATAATTAAATCATATGAGACATAAATACCAGGTTATATATTCAAAAAGATCAGAAAGATTGAAACAGTAGTTTCAAAAACCACTGTGATCATGGCAGAAGAATTCTAGTGGAGCAGAATAAGACTGGACTTTTAAATGCTGCAAATCCTCTAGGTCTATGTGAGAAGATTAAGCTACAAGCCCAGTAGTCAGTCGCCTGTAAGAAGAGGAGGCCTTCAAAGTGCTTCTCCATGTGCCTCTTAGGAACTTAGCTGCTGCTGTTTTCCTTTTTCTAGGACTCCGTTTATCACCAGAGCAAGGCGGTAGCACACGGAATAGATGAATGCAGCCTGCACTTCACATTGTGTTTCAAAGTCGCTGTAGTTTCACACTCCTGGAAGTCAACAGAAAGGTTTTTTATTTTTTCACTTGTGCTCTGTCCATGCCCTTCCTCCATGGCAACACAGGGGAACAAATGACTTTCTGACACGGCAGGCTGTCTTTGAAAAATCAATTACATCATGCTCGGAGGATCAGTGTTACTTTAATATTATTTACCTTGACTTCCTTGTTCATTATTTTCATGAAAGTGCTGTTCTAGCACTTCACTTGTTCTTAAGCTCCTTTCAAGGGAGCTCTATTAACTTCAGTATGGCAGATTTCCCTTTCTACAAGCCTACAGGTCTACAAGTCCATCTACATGTTCTGTTTTGTGCAGATAAAATGCTCTTTCTTGTACCTCAGAACATGGGCAGTAATGGGGAAACAAAGCAAAGCATTAAACAGATTTACTACCTTCACTGTTACACATATTAACTTTCCTAAATATTCAACTTCAATACTGCAATAATTTCCTTTTGAATTAATGTCATTAAACTATATATATGTATATTTGGAGCAGATGCATAGAAAACATTAGGTGATTAATTCTTCTAGGGTTTGTTTTTTTTTTTCTTCAGAGGCCACGTACATCTGATGTATATTCTTTATTTTCCAAAATTCATCATACCTGAAAAAGAAATAAAATAATATTTTTTCTCTTTTATATTTTAAAAAATGAGTATATCAAGATAGAGGACACTGTAATATTGAGCATGCTTGCAGCTTTCGAATTGCTGGGCTCTGGGTATGCTGACTGCTAAGTTTGTTTAGCACTATATTGTCTTTTTTTGCCAGGTCATATCCTGGCAGGACATCCTCTATAAGCAGAAGTAATCCTGCAGAGAAGTTTGTAACAGTTGATACCAGAAAATAAGCAAGCAAAATAGCTTGTCATTCTTTTTAAATAAAGAAAAATACACTATACAACCTTAGAATTTGTTCTGATTTAATACCAGCAACTGAAATTATGACTAACTTCAGCAACAGGTATCAGCTTGCAATCTTCTTCTGTATGGCATGCAATTAAACAAAACAAAGCAAAACAGAAAAAAAAAAAAAGTAATTGGTACAATGACCTTCTCCACTCTAGAGTTTTGGAACTACAGATTTGAAAAATAAAGTCTATTGTTCTCTTAGATGAAGAATGTAAAACTTAGTTTTTAACTGCTCCCTTGAAGAGCAGATTACCCATGCCCCATTGAGAGATTCTGCCCAGTGGGTTACTAAACCCTATTTAGGCAGGGAAGCTCTTAGCCCTTGATGCTCTCTTCTTAGTCCTCCTCCAGTTTCCAGAAAAACAGGTCAGCCCAGGTCTTCCCATCAGAGGGGTGACTCCAGCAGCCCAGATGGTTCTCTAGCTATTTTAAAGCAAGATTTCAGGAAGAGACTAATGCTTATCTAGACCATTTTTGTCACATTAGCAAGAGAGAGTGGTGGAGACAGTTTCAAGGACTGGATTTTCATTTAGTTCTCTGCCAAAGACATTCTCATCACATTGCTGGGCATTTCAGGTGAATAAATAGGAATTATTCATGTGTTACGTTTTGCTTCTACAATTTTGACTCATGGTAAAGACGTCTCTGAATTTAGAACATCATTTTTATAGACTTGTCTAATGCTGAGCAGAAGTGCCACACTCCAAGTACAGGTGCAATTCCTCAACATGAAAACTGTGTTTCCCTGATGCCTAAGTGTGCCTGCCACTCAAGAGGAAAATTACCTACTTAACAGTAGGTATTCATAGTCCTCGATTTACAAGTGCATACTCCTTCTCTCCACTGGATCAGAATTCACACATCAATGCTTCTCCCCTCTCAACCCCCCCGCCCAAAAAAAAGTAGCTCAAGATGCCAAACACATAAAAATAACAAAAAATTCTTCTACTTGTATTTTATAACAATACTATACTTTTTGTTGAAGTCAGCTATACCAAATCATGAAGTAAAACAGAATTCAAAAATACGTGAAGTACAACAAATCAAGCTTTCTAGTTTGTGAAGAGTTCTTAACTAGAAACATCAAATGTCTTCTTGAGATGCTTAGTTGCCTTTTTTTTTTCCATACTGTTACCCAGCCTTTAAAGAGGTTTATTTATCAAAGCCTTTTTCAGACAAAGATTTCACCCTGTAATGATGGAGAAGGTACCTACTGGCCTCTAATTCCTACTGCAATAGTTATGTGGCTTGGCATACTGCACTCACACAAGGAACTACAATTACAACCTACATGCTACACCCTACAACTACCTGAAAGTAGGCTGTAACATGGAGGGTGTTGGTCTCTTCTCCCAAGTAACAAGTGACAGGACAAGAGAAAATGGCCTCAAATTGCATCAGGGGAGGTTTAGTTTGGATATCAGGAAAAAATTCTTCATGAAAAGGGTTGTCAGGCATTGCAATGGGCTGCCCAGGGAAGTGGTGGAGTCACCATCCCTGGAGATGTTTAAAAAGCATTTAGACAAGGTTCTTAGAGACACAGTTTAGTGCTGAAGTTAGGTTAGTTTATGGTTGGACTTAATGATCCTGAGGGTCTCTTCCAACTGAAATGATTCTATGATTCTAACTTAATTCCAAACCTAAGCATCATGATCAAAGATGAAAAACTGTACCTCCTTCTATGAAGCAGAAGTCCCTTTCTGAGAAGAGCATTTTCTATATCGGGTAGCATACAATTCAGTTACATATATTGCTGATGCATGCTGTCTTCTGATGGTACCTTACTACCAGTAAGTACGAAAGTGTTCTCATAAAGAAAGAAAAACAAACAAACAAACAAACAAACAAACAAAAAACCACACAAACCCAAATGTAACACCCACATCAAAATAATATTTCGGTTTTTCTTGTAGCATTGAATAGAACGAGACGATTACATGCTTCATCAAATAGTGCTTTTGTACTGAGGAGTACTGCCTTTTAAATACCATGAAGTTTTATCTCCGTGCTGAGCAACAGGAAAAAAAAACAAAATGGACAAAACAAATAAAAAACCCAAACCAAACAAAACCACAAAAAACCAGGACTTGAATAACCCTCTCATAAATTTTAACTGCTTCAATCAAGGTATATCTGACTACCTAACCACTTTCTAGTCCAAAAATGCTATAACCTGTCTTTTGCAAGTGCACTTGTCAGAGCCTCTGTTTCTAATTTTTATGCAACAGGTGACATTTACCAAAAAAAGTATCAATGTGCCCTACTGAAACCTGGAAGCCAAACCACAGCAAATATAGTGAAGTGATTGCATTAGTCAATATACGATGAGTGATACCTGCTTTCTGGGCACTTAATGTTCAGGTGCTTGGACACAAAAAAATTTGTCCAGATTGTGGCTACTACTTTTTGTAGACACGGCTCCTACACTGTTTTACTTGCCTTCTATAACCAAACCATGGTGGTTTTCCATTTCCAACAAGCTCTCTGTGTCTAAGCTGAGGCTGTCTTCTGTTCATTGCACAGCGTACGTGTAAATGACAAATGCTCAGGATGGAAGCAAATCAAAACAGAAAATTTTCCTTTACCTGTCTTTAATTGCCTGTGGTCTCAGAAACTGCACTCTAGCAGCTTTGCTACCTACCTTGAAATGGCAGCAGATGTTCTCCTTAACCCAGTCATCATTAGAAAGAATCCCCCACACACCTTCCTAGCCCTCACAAGACATTTTTAATGAGGCTGGACAAAGCATTTCACTTGCCAGCTGTTTGTGACTAATAAGTTGCAGCACCAACAAGATAGAACTGTTGTGGGCTTTATATATCAGAGTGTTTAAGACGAAGAGCATCTAATCTCCGCCTTTTTGGTTATACTGGAAACAGTTAAAAACACCTATGAAGTGTTGTTTTTAAACTTAAACCAGGATAAATACATCCAAAAAAGATCGATAAGTAAAGTAGCACAGATAACATTGTCTCAACTCTTTCTATGGTCATTAGGACACCTACCAACTCTGTACACAAAATGGAGACTGGGAGAAGGTGAGAGTGGAAATTTATTACTGTAGGAAGCCAGAGACCGCAACATCCATTAGCTCACTGAGATTTCACCAAGTAAAGGCCAGGTGTAGTGACCAGGGCCAGAACAGGAAGTCATCTACACATTCCCATTTGACTGGTAAAATGAAAACCTTGTCCTTAAGTGAGCAGGTTATTTCTTTAGAGGGGATGGATTAAACTAAATGCACTTTGGATGTGGAAATGAGAAATGAAGCTGGCTGAAGACTTCAAAATCAGTTCTGCTTAGATGGCAGTGGTTTTAGAGAAGTAGAAAACTGAACATGCTGCATTTGTGTCTGCTAACATTTTCCTTAACTACATACTTAGATTGTAGGTCTGTGAAATGCTCCATAAAAGAAGTCATAAATCACAACTTCTATTTCTCTGGATGTTACTGTAAATAATATCAGCAGCAGGCAGGCACTGTCTCATAGTCATTCTGTTCATTGTATTAACAAGGTCATTCATGTTATTGCTTCTTGCTCTGCTTTCACAATGAAATTGTATTCAGCTATTCACTATTTAGCTAAATCAAAGGTGGTAATTTTAGATGTAATCCTAAAGGAAGATACTAATATAATCCCCCACAAAGGATTAACACACTGCTTTAAATTTCCCAAATTCTTAGCAGTTATTAGCCAGTTAATCCTTGCTTCGCTCGGTATGTAGACTGTGAGTAACACATGTCTCTTCTCTGGATCTTCTTTCCACACTTCCTGAAATCATTGCTGGAAATACACTGATTTTGAAATGTGACAAAATGCATTGTAACACAACACATAAGGTTGCCCAATTGCTTGTTACCGGTGCAAAATTATGAGCAGTTACTTATCTGTTCTGTGGAAAACCCAAATTAACATTAGCAAACATATTTTTTGTTGGATTTTTCTGGTAGAGCTAAGAGTCAGAGTTTTATCCCATTGAGTTTGGCAGAGGAAGTTTGCCTGAAGAGCTTGTTTTACTCGACCAAATGGATGTCCAGTCCCTCCGTGCTACAGTTTCCACATAGAATAGGAGAATAGATCGGATCTCCCCATCCAGCAACAGGCAGATATTGTTTAAAGCCAAACTGTCTCTCTTGGAATATAGCTTCAGATGCCATATAAAAATATGTATTAATAGTTGATTGGTGTGGGTCATTTAGTAGCATAATACAAGAAGTCAAAGCTCTTATCAAGTTTCTGCCTAAAATTGTCAGAAAAACTTTCCCAATCTCTTAACATACCTTGATCTACAAAATAATAGAATGCCTCAGACAGCAATGCAGAATTAAGAGAATGCAGACCGTTTCTCTTAGAATATTTTTGTTTACTTCTGTTCATTTACTAGGGAAATAATAAACCTTTCACATTGCCTGTTTCTACAAATATTTGAAAATCCTATTTTGTAACAGAAAAACAAACTTTACATGTGGGCTCTTTAATATGTTGCACAACATTATGGTTACTCTTATTTTGATTTAATTACTCCTCCTATTTATGCTGCAAACCACCAACAGTGAAAATTATGAATTACATATTTAATTCTCAAATTCAGAATTGACATCTGCTTAGGCTAAAATTTTCTGGCTCAAATTCAATCATACAAGCTAACCATTTATTTGTGTACTCAGACTAGTAAAAACAAAAAAGTATCAAAAAGAATTAAAAACTCCAACACCCCCTCCACTTTGAATTCTGAAATCATTGCCAAGCAATCAACTCAGATTGCAGCAATAAATGCTTCGTGTGTGCCATGTTCCTGTCACCAGACAGGCAACAGTTGAAACAGGCACCATGCAAAGAATTTTCTCAGATTTAAAGTACTTTTTTTTTTACCCTGGGTTTCCTCAAGAATCAAAGGCAATAACATACTGAAAGTTTACCTTGTAATATTATAAGACATAAAGCCCTGCACATTAACCTTGGAACTCTGGACTTCTCATGTGATTTATATCATTGCAGATACAATCCAAACTACTGAAAACAAAATGAAAACCTCCACATGTTTCCAGGACAACTCAAATTATTGAAAAAGACACTGTTGTCCTCTCTAGAACATGGTCTTGCTAGCAACAATTTCTGCTAAACTAGTCATTTCACAGTCATCCAATTTTTTTCTGCCATTTCTAATGCATATTTGCCCTTTAATGCACTCCTATTGGTGAGTTCATTAAATGCAAATATCGAATAATGATCTCACTAATAACACCCTGCTGCTGAAATATGCTTACATTGTCAGCACCAGAACAAAAATGTAAGCGGTGTACTAATATTTGGCCAATATCTTAAGCGGATATATCATTGAAACAAAATCCACCAAATTAGGATCAATTTGAATCAACTCACTCATTTTTAAAGACACGTCACACATTTTTGCAGAGAAAGAAGTCAAGAAAGGGTAACATTACTTACGTGCGAACAAGTGAAAAAGCTAAACTGCTGCTCTGTCATACTGATCTGTGCTCCTTGGCATGTGATTTAGTTCTGTCAGAGGTTGTGCACAGAGCAAAGGAATCAAGGAGTGTCCAGAGCCAGGCCTTACACAGTGACCTGCTTGGCTGGACCGCCGATAGTTGCGTGACTGGTCAAGTCAAGACCCATATTCTGTTTATTCTTAGGTAAAATATACAGTTGGTGCTTTCTAGAGCACTCCACATCCATTGCAGGGGAGGAAAAATAAAAGCAATAAGATTAAAGATCATTATGGGCACGAAGTCAGACACACAAGTCATGAAATGCTGGAATGTAAGAAAATGCCATGCAAGTTTAACTCTGAATGTTACTGTATCACCTTCAATTAAACACTTATGCACTGTTACTCTACAAGGTCTTTCCTCTTGGCAGTGCACAGGATACAAATCAGTTGTGCACAAAGCAACTACTGAAAATTTTGGTCTTCTCACTTTATTTCCCTTGCCTTTTCTGTTACAAAGTCTTCTGAACGAGAAAAAGTGTTCTAGTATTATACCCTTAGTTTCTTAAGTGCTTTGGGATCTATTGCATTAGAATTTTTGTATATGAAAAAAAAAAAGTCTCAGCCCAGTCTGATGTTAATAGTAGGCTTTTATAACACACATTGTGAAACTATTATTTATTTGGCTAGGGATATTTTTTGCTTCAGATAACATGTCAAATATCATAAGTAGGCTGAATGGCATCTAAACATCATTCTGTTGTGCACATGCAGTAAGAATTATTCTTAGTCCTTTGTGCTGTAGATTATAACATCTCTGTAGCCTTCTTGGTTTCACTCCCTTTTTTTCTAAGCAGAACCTTTAAAATATACATTCTGGCTGAAGTGGTTATGTTGCATACTTCTCTGCACTTAAATAACATTCTTTTTAAATAAGAATATTCTAAAGAACATCACTCAAGATTTAAATACACTGAATAGAAAAAAACGTGAGATTTTGCCGAGCATCTTCTCCCTCATAAGCATCAAATGAAATATATCTTGCTGTGGTGTGGGAGGGGAAGACTGAAAAGGAGGAAAATAATTGTGCTATTGGAAGGCTGCTACTTGCTATAGCTAAGGATTTTTTGATCTCATGAGAAAAGTTGCTGAGCCTTGCACTCACAGATAGTTTTGTGAGATACGCTGTATTCCTGTGCCTCTTATTGCTGCATAGTGTTCTACTATGCGTAAGGTTGAGGCATTACCCTTCTGTCTCCATATGGAACATGCTCATAAGCAAGGACAGAGTTGCCTGCACCGAAAAGCATGTTTCCTTGGTAATTCAGTAGCGTCATACAATACTCCAGGAAGCTAGGGAAGAGAAAGGACTGCAAACATGTAATGTGCCTAGCAGACCACTGGAGAAGATGAGGAATGGAAAGCAGAAGAAAGAAGGATGAACTGGCTAATACTGTGTCGCATTGCTAAAAGATCAAGAGGTTGTAGCCTATTTCAATGGTGACACTAGAGAAGCTCCTTTCACTCACACATCTACACAAGTGACTCTCCATTTGGAGCTCTAGTTTTGCTAGGAAAACAACAACAAAAACAAAACCAACCAAACCAAACAAAACAAAACCAAACACAACCAGCAACATTCTGTCTCTTCCCATCAGCATCTTAAAAAACAAATCTATGAGTTGAGTATTTTGAGTATTTCCTCCGTGTGCTAGAAATAGGACCACATCAGTCTGTACAGGCTGCATATAGAACACATAAATGCTGTTTTAACAAGATTTATTTTTCCATCACATGTAAGGAATACAACTTAAACCTGCAGCAGTAGGTACATGAATGTCCAAAGGTTGGAAATGGATAAAATGAGCTATATCTAAAAGTTTACAAGCCAATTTCCAAAATACGTTTAAAGGCTAAAATATACACGAGGAGTCATCATCTGTTTTTAAGAATTTGTTGGGAAGAAAGGCAACTTCTCCCACTGATATTAGTGTACAGAAAAATACCTCTATCTATAATATGTGAACGTATCTCCTTCTTGTGATTCAAAGGCTTTGGAGAGCACCAGGACAGTGAAAAAGTTCTCACTGTACAAATGATATTTTTTGAGAGAAAAAGACAGATAGAACCTGCAACCTTTAGTCACATAGGGCCTGCTTAAATATTTCTAACATCCTGAGTGAAAAAATTCTCTCTCAAGGATCTACAAAAGACAAAAAATTTATAAACATTATGACTTACCTTCTGACACAGACTAAGCGATTGCATATTATGGAATCACATTTGCTCGAAAGAAGAGTATCATTTTGTGTAATTTTGTTCTTTACTATTAAGAGGAAAAATATCAGCAACAGTCCTGATGCTTCTGCATGGTCTAGATCCTGATCATCTCTATTCACATCCAAAGTCACAATGACTTAGCTCACAAATCTGAGGGACAATGACCCGTCTCAGACAAAAGAAGGCATTAAAAAAATAACAGTAATTCTGAAGAGAACCTGTCATTAAATTACCAAATTAACACCTTCATAAACTGAAAGACAAACAGGACAATACCACTGAATCTCCAGAGTCATGCACTTCCACTGGACACAAACCTTGGTATAAATGGCACTCTATCTCCAAATATCTGAGAAACAGCTGTAAAGGAGATGATGAGTCTGGAAAAGATTAGTAGGTTACAAGCTACCTGGCCATGGCAGAGTGTGAAGACAGACTCTGCTTTCCCTCATTCTGAGCAAAGGTGACAAGGATGACTTTGTAATCCACCCTGAAGATTTCCTCTCTTTCTCGTCCTAAACTGGGCTATCACAGTCCCAGACGTGCTGTAACCACTGTGAAGCTAGCATAGGGAAGGAGGAGAAGAAATACTCGGGAAAGACTCTTTGGGAGTTCAAGAGTTTGTGTGCATGAATTCTTTATAGCCAAGCAGATGCTGCCTATTGAGACAAGGCAGTTACATATTTTCTCACCTCTCTCTTCAGGATGAGTTAGGAGTTACGCAAGCAGATCTGGCATACGCTGGACACGAAAGCTAATTAAATTCAATTCCTGCATAACAAAGTTTACAGATAAGAAAGTTCCAGTATCGAGTATTGTCAAGGCAGTCACCTCAAAAGTTCCTTAAAGCTGACCTTCTGGAGCAAGTCACCTATAGTGCACTTGTTCACTCCTACTTTGAGCTATTCATGTGATTTTTCTCTCCTTGGTGGTCAGATAAAGTCTTTATTCAGAGGTGTCCTTTCAACAGATGCTTCTGTGTTCACTCCACGCTACCTTCCTCTTGTTGGCTGACAAAATCACCTGCAGATGATACATATTTGTATTATGCTTTTGTGCCAGATATGCCAGTTATTCTTCTGTCCTGTTATATGACAGTTATTTATGCTTGATGTATAGTTTTAAGTTGTTCCTTTTATTCGCAAATCCATGGACACCTATGGCTGTCACTTTCCTGTCAAATTACCGGGATATTTTCTTTGAAAACCAAAAGAAACTTGAGCTTGACTAAGATAGTTGGTGGGGAAGGATTACTAAAATACAAAACAAAACCACCAACAAAAAAACTCACATCCAACAATGCCATATAAACAGACAGTGGAATGTCCCGCTCTCCTTACCCACCAAAGGAAAAAAAAAANAAAAAAAAAAAAAAAAAGAGGAAGGGGGAAGGATGAAGGGGAAAGGGAAGTGAATGATCAACTTAGGTAGCTTTATGATGAAATTTGCCATTAGCTTGCTCCATAAATGTAAGTGGTTCTTCACACAAGCCCATACAACTCGCAGCCTGCCATTCCCAGCTTGCTTGCCTCCACACCTGTGATTCTGCTTCATGTTTTCTTACTGATAAACGCTCCAACCAAAATCATCCAGCAACAAAAGCAAGTTTTACTTAGCAACAGTCTCCAGGCAAGACTTGCCATCTAAGCCCACTGCAGAGGCATTTCTTTGACTTAAACAAAGGAACACCAAACCTATTAAGACACTTAGCACAAAACCTGCTTAAAACCTGCTCAGCAATCTCTACCCTAACAGCTGTAGCTCTCTTGGAGAAAATCTTTACTAGGAAAACAAGCAGGAAAGTAAACTCGCATCACAGCAGGCAAGAGATCATACATTTACTGGCCAGGGTCTGCCAGACAACCTGAGAAAAAAATACAGCTGTATGAAGAAGCTGCAACTGAGAAAGAAAGATTTCAGCTGAGCCTTGGAAGAGGAGAACTCCTGATGTTGAAAAGTTCCCAGAGGATTTTAAACTACTTGAGTGTTTTCAGCATCCCCAGAGAAACACAAGGAGAAATGTTCAAAAAAGCAATATTAAAGGAAGAGGAGGAAACAAAACCCAAGAACACTGACAAAGAAATCTAGAGAGGAAAATTATGAATTCAAGACCAAAGAGCTAGCAAGAATAATCGAAGTTTTTCACATAGTAATAAAGGTCAGGTGTGGAGAAAAAAAAGGCTTTTTCCCCCTCCCCATCAGACAGTTTTTGTATTTTTTTCACTTCTGTTCAAACAACTTTAAACATCCTAAGCTGCAGCAATTTCATAGTAAAGCCTATATGATGAAAGAGGGAGATATAATCATCATGTACAAACATAGTTGGGTGAAACTGACTGAATAGCAAGCAAAAGATTTTGTGATTATTTTTAAAAACAGTTGTGACAGTTGAAAAATGTAACTGCAATGACTACAATACAGCTCATACAAGCATGAATATCTCCTTACACCACTGTCTATGATTAAGAGTAGCATCGAAATACAAGGTATCGGGTACAAGGAGGGCCACTAATGTAGTTCACCCAGGATGAGACAGCCAGCTGCAGAACCTCACTTGTTTACACCAGTAACTTCGGCACAGGTGGAAATAAATAAATAAATAGATAAATAAGGATTATACACAGACCTAGGGACCACTGTTAACACTAGAGACACATTGTCATATATCAAAGTCTTGATCGTAATTCTAACGAGCAGGCAAACCATTAAGAATTCACCGTAGAAATACAAACCACATTTAACATCCACCTCAGCCACAGGCACCTCCTCTCCTGCCTTTTCCACACCCATTTTCCATCTTCCCTCTTGTCCAGTTCCACCATCACACTCAAATTTTGTTGTCCTCCAAGAGACAGAAACTTACTGATTTGTCTATGGGAAGAAGAATTCTGTGTCAGAAGGAACTCCACTATAAGGCTGGATAAGAGGAAGAAAAACATGATGAAACTGAGTACTACAGATTCTAAGATACACCAGGGAATAATGAAAATGTCTAACCTGGAATGGGACTTCACTGTCTGAAAACAATTGAGGAACTGACCCCGGTCTACTTACTGATCTGAGTCTTCCCAGTGAAGGAGCTCTGAAAGACAACACTTACAACCTGAGTGGCCGTGATCCTCAATAACTTGTGCTAGTTGACCCTGCTTTGAGCACAAACTTGAGTCAGACGATCTCCAGAGCTGCCTTTCCACTGCAGTGACTCTCTGATTAGCCAATGTAAATCAGAGTGAGTAGACTCACAGCCAGCAAACGCAACAGAGAAAAAGCAGCACTGTCCATGGCAGAGGACTAGGGCAAGATGGAGAAATACAGATTGTGTGGAATCAAGTTTAGATCAGGAATTAAAATATATTTCTGTTGATCTGAATAATGAGACTCCGAAACAATCTTTTGGATAGGAAAAAAAAGCAGTAAAACAATATATATATGTATATATAATGTATGCACATATATTAAGATGGAGCTTAATATATATGGAGTCAAATACCCAACCAGACACACATATCCATGTCAATTGATAACCATGTCCTTACCGTAGACTAAGAAAATGCAGAACGTCAAGGAGTAGACAGTGTTGGACAAGAAAACATTATTTTACATTTACATCTCTTGCATTGTGGCAGATACCACATAATAAACAACAAACTCTTGATTCTGTTCTAAAGGCAAATCTTAAAAGTGAGACTGTGCCTTGACACCCTCGTGACAGGACACCAGTAAACACCTTGCAGTCCAAACTGCTAACCACCTACCTCAGAGAACATGTATACTGAGAAGGTGTACGGCTTTGGACTTAGGACAAAAATCAGTGTGGGAAAAAAAAACCCACAGCCAAACAGAAATGGGTCAGAAAATAACCCACTGCGTTCCTGAGGAAGCTAAACTGACCCATAACTTGTGCAGAAGCCAGCAGGGAACTGAGAGGCAAGTAGAAGACAACAAAGCACAAATCCTACCTGACTATTTATATGGCACAAACAATGAGTTGGCATTACACAGGTCCTTGATATTCCCAAAAGTTTTCTATCAGTTCCCACCGTCTCAGTATATGCTGGGGGTTGGGGTAGGGGTGAGACTCACTGTCTTAATTAGACGTTTCTGCATACATTAGTGTCTGCAGTGCATTAGATGCAGTTCAGGAGGAGAACCTCCAATTTGTTTTCATCCAAAAGGAATGCAGTTTGATGTAAACAAAACTGCAGTAGGGTAGGGAAGATCAGAAGGTCCACATCAAAAGTGCACTGCTACTTCATAGTGAGATGTTGGCAGGGATGCACACAGTGGTCATAAGGGTCCATCTAAGCCTTACATTCCTTATAGAAATAATCTGATTTTGAAGTACAAAATACCTCCAACTTCTAAAGACTTTTTGCTGTACTAGTGCTGAATGACTGTAAAACATTGAACCATTTCTATCAAACAGTGGACTTTTAGTAACAGCAACCATCATAAAACATGATGTTGGACCATACATAAGCATGGGAATTTGATGTTTCCCTTTCATTTCTGGTTAAGCATTGTATCACCATGTTGTATTTACGGTCATGGTTCCCCATCAGACACACTGCTTACACAAGAGAAAGGAACCCAGAACCCTAGACAGGCAACACCACAGTGAATTTACTATCTCATTTCCACATATACACGTTAAACCATTGCCTTCCTACTTCTGGAGTTATTTTTTTCTTTAGCACATACGATTACAAAATCTATTGTACTGATAAAACGTTTAAGTAAAACCATATGAATATCTAGATTCTCAGTGTTTCCAGACTTGGAGCCCTTATTTGAGTTCAGACTCTTCAAATTATTAAAAATGACAGGAGATCACAAATTGTCAAATTATTACTGTAACTTTTTGTTAATTTTTTACTATTCCTTCTGTTCTAATTTCAGACCACCTTAAAACATCTCTTTATAAGTGGCTAACATTTTTTAGTTCAGTTGAATACACAAGGAAAGTACTTAACATGTTCAGTTGCAGAAAAGGCAGAATTTTAGCGTCTCTGAATACTTGAACATGGTTACTACAGCATAAGCTAAGAGACACTTCAGTGGAAATTATGACGGACGGCTAGAGACTGAATACAACAGGCAGATTACACCTGTCCCTACAAGATTCTATAGATTTTATTTTAAATCTTTTCAGAATTTTGCTGTCCATAGAGAACAGAAAATACAGCTTTCTTTTAATTTCATATCCTGGGGTTTGGTTGGTTGGTTTTGTCTGGTTTGTTTGGGCTTTTTTTTTGCTTTTTACAGCAGCATAACGACAGAAGTTTTCTTTGTCAATCTTCAATTATATCCTTCATAGGAATTCTTCACTGTAGGATTTGAAATTCACCATCATCCAAGAAAAAAATATCAAATTAATTTAACCACTGATACACTCAAATAGGGAGATCTTCTGTCTCCAGTTATTCTTTAAGGAGAAACTCCTATACCATGGGTACTTATCACTGAGAACGAAAAATTTAGGAAAAGATATTTTGGTATAGCACAGATGTAAATTATAAACCAATATTAGTTTATATCTTCTACCTGCAACAGTATATGCAGTCAACTTAGGGAAAAAAAAAATACTACTTTCAATTTGGCTGCCATGGTAACACAAAATGGTCCAATTTGTTGCAGTTAGCACAAATGCTATTAATCCTAAGGATAACGATAGGAGGCAGTGAGCCATGCTGAGCAGGGTTATTTTCTCTGAGATTTTACCAAGGGATTTGGGAAGAAATAGCATAACCAGTACTGAAGATAAATAGGGACATTGAAGAATGAGTTGAAATTGAAGAGCTAGTCAAGTTCTTTGTTCATAGTGCAATACTGAATGACACTGATCACTGAAAAGATGAGGCAGAAGTCTGCTTGATTTTGCTAGAAGGTAGCAAGTTAAGATTACAGTACTTTCTCTTGCTGGTAAAGTACAGTAGGAAACAGTTTTCTGAATCTATAAGTCTGGTTTCAAGCATGCTTTTACTTCCTATCAAGACAAAATGAGACCTTTCTTAACACTTGTGTCTTTTCTTTTTCCTCTCAAAAGTTTAAATAAATAACACACTGATTTGTACACACTCTGCCCCATACAAGGGAACCCAACCACGTGTCCAGATACTTGAGGTGCGAGTTATTCTTTCTGAAAACCAGAGATCATTCAAACGGGAAGATTTAGGGAGATCATCCAGCCCAACCTTCTGATCAAATCAGGGCTAGCTTCAAAAATCACACAAAGTTGCTCAGTTTCATCCAGTCAAGTTTACAATACCTCCAGAAAGGAACATTCAACAGTGTCCTTGGGCATCTGCTGAAGCATTAGACCCCTCTCTCAGTGAATTTCTCCCCCATTTTCCTCTTATTTTCCATTGGAATATTCCTTTTCACGATTTATGACTGTTGCCGCATGTAATCTCACTGGCTGAGGGGAGCCTGACACTATCTTCTATCTAACGGTCCTCAGGTAGTTGAAGACAGCAACTACAACCTCTCTGAATCCTTCCTTCTCCAAGGTGAAAAAATCCAGCATCAGTCCCCTGAGGACACTGATGGGCCCCTACTGGCTCTACCCCAGCTTCCCCTGAGCCTGCCCATGGGCCCAAAGACCCCACTTCAGCTCTGCCAGGGGTCTTTGGTTCCCACCTCAGCAATGTCATAGGGGGTCTCCAGCCCTGCCTCCTGGACAAACCTCAGATGCACATTGCAGCCTTGTCTCCAGCCCTGTCCTTGGATCTGGTTCCACTTGCTTCTGTTGACTCCTCAGAGTGGCCCCTGTCCCTGGTTCACCTCCTTGCCACACCTGAGCTGTCAGCGGATCCCACTACCAGTCCCTCTAAAACACTGTGGTGCCCATCAGTGAGGCACCACAACTAACATTGGGATCACCTCCGCTTCATGCATGGCCCCTCTCAGAGCAGCCCCATTCTTGCTGCCTCCTAGACCCCGTAGCAAAATCCTCGGTACATACAGTGATATGTGTGCATGTAACCTTTGAATCAGGTAAAGTGTGGGCTCTACTCTACAGTGTTCCTCATTTCTAGAGATAGGTACAATATCTATCAACTAGAACTAGCTGATAGATATTACAGGAAAGGTGTCTCGCTCACATACAGGCATGTTCAAGCTTTGCAAAGCTTTTCCAAACAGTTTTCATTAAAACACTAAATTCACATATTTCCTTCCACCATACTGACCTTTTCAAATTTGAATAAACACATGAACAAAAATGTCTACTTCCCCTTTACTTCAGAGGAAGAAGCTGAATTTATTTTCTGTTACTCCATTGCTAAAATGAAGGAATATCCACCAGGTTCACACAAGCAATCTCTGATCAGTAACAGCCCTAGATATTTTATTGACCTAAGCAAAAATCTAAGGAACACTTCAAGTTAACTATCCTTATTGTAGACTGTTTTTATACTACATAAAAAAGAGGTGTCATCATAAGAAAATTACTGCAAGATATGTATTATACAGCATAAAGGGAAAGTACAGTCGTTACTAGAAGTCAAGACTTGTAAGTAGCATGCTGTGCTCTTCAAGCCAGAGATGTTATAGGCTGCAGGAAACAAAATGTGTACCTTTTGCTCATATTACTTTACAGAGCAACAGAATCGTATACCTCAAAATTTGTAGGATCAGCTAAGGCACTTGCTAGTGGGCCCTAGAAATTGCCTCCTGAGGCCCAGGGACAGAGCTCAAGTGTCTGAGTAAGGGTCTCAGGTCTGCAGAATTGACCAAGGGTGCTACTATAATCCAGGCTTGTAACCGTGGTGGAAGGCTTTCCGGTCAGGCCTTAAGGATCACTGCCTCGCTCCATACTTCTACACGTTCATTTCCTGCTAAATGAACAACTCAACAGTTCAATAAACTGTTCAACCTACTATTCCACAACACGCTGTACCTTTGATGTGCAATTTGCAGAAAATCTCCTCATCTTGAAGTCCATGGTTGATGAAACATCTTTTTTTTAATTATTTTGTTTACTTGTCTACAAATAGAGTTTACTTGTCTTTTGTCCCAGAGGTATGATGGCTGAGCAATACAAACATCTGCAGCAGCACAACATTCAAAAAACATATCCCAGAAGAAGAAGAATAATTACAAAGTCATTGTTTATTCTTGTCCTGTAGATGAGCATATACAAGGTAGGTATAAGATTCTTCAGGAGTGTAATATGCCAGGATTCCTATAGAATTAGGCAGAGTTGGCATATATCATTGAATAAATAATATTATACATACCCATGTATTTGTATACAAGACTAATGATCCATCAGTAACCAATTGTGCAAGGCCTTGGAATGCCTAGGCTTTAAAGAGGGAATGAATGTTAAAAAAATGCCATTCCCAAACAGATACATTTGTACAGGAGTCCTGTTAAAGCAATTAAGAACATTGTGCTGTTTGGGAAAGGATATTGTGTTAATGCTTTTTAATGGGGAACAACTATAAGCATGGAAAAAAAGCAAACTTTAATCTAATCCTGGCAAATAAACCACAGATGTGAAACTTCAAAAAGTTGGCATAAGAAATACAAATGATTCTTCTGGGCTATATTTTAACTTCTCATTAAACAGCAAAGTTGATTAACTTTCTTTGAACAAATTATGCTGTACGATTTCAGTGCAAACAGAAATTCGTAGGGGGCAATTGCAATTAAAAGATTTAACGAAAGTTCTTAATACAGATAACTGTTTTGCAAATACATTATTTTAACAGAAGGCTCCACAAAGGTTAATTGTTACCATCAAAAGGTGATAATTAGGAATTTATCACAGTTCAATTTGTTTATATAAATGTGCCTATATTCAGGATTATTAAAAAAGATATACAAATTTTTCAACATAAAATAGGACTTCCCAGCATGGAAGTTTTCATAACATTCATCATTCAAACCTTCTAAAGAAATAATGGAAGATACATGTCCTCTATCTTCATGTTACTTAATACTACAGATTACTTCAAACAGCAGTACTTTAAAAAAGTATATGTTTTTGCCTGACTTGAATTAAAGTCACCTGAAACAAAATTAAGGAAAAAATAAAATAGTAGGCAGTAGCAGCTTCCTCTTCACCCTCACTACTCATGCTGAATGGAAAAGAGGGTTAATATAGGAGGAAGTGAATTAGTTTGAATCAGAAATGTCAGAACAACCAACACCATAATATCTCATATAAGAGGGCTTAGAGAATTTTCTTTGGAGGTGGAAAACAGTGGTTATAATCTGCTTATAGAAGAGGACACTGAACTTCAATGTTCCTCACTACCCCTTATTGAGTATGTCATAAAACTTGATCTTCCGGTGAAGCCTTCTTTCCTAATTAAAACTATTTAATAAGCATAATCTACATTAGTGGCTAGTTTTGTGATATCTAAAGCCTATGCTTTTCTATTGATAAGACTATCAGCTGAAAGAAGTTCCAGGCTTGAACTATAACACTAATACATAAGCATACACACAAAAAATTTCAGTAAAAAAATGAAAACCATAGAGAGAGCTTCCTGTTTTTCATAGTAAGATTTTGTAAGGCTGTCGCTTCGTTTTCTTTTACAAACAACAGCTGAAATAATTCAGGTTGGTTTTATCTCTATCATAATGCTTCCTGAAGTTGGATTTTTGGTGTAAGGTTGTTTTGGGGTGGGTTTTGATTTTTTTTTTTTTTTTTTTCCAGTGGAAGGGATGTGGTTTATTTTTTAAAAGAGACACCCATTTCAGGAAGAGAATCAGAAAAAAACAGTTCCAAGTTTTAGGAAGGATAAAATATTCTCCAATTTAAAACCTCTCATGTCTTCTCCAACTAAAGGATGGAGAAGAAAGGATGTGCCCTGGTGTTGGAAACATGTAATTTTACCTGCTCAAATTCGGCAAGTTATATGGCTTTCAAAACTCTGAGGTCATATATAGTCAACAGACAAGATGAAGAAAGCAAGTAATTTTCAGAAGCTATCAACAGCATTAGACAAGCTCCAGCTCTCCACAGAAGCCACAGGCCGACCTTCTTACTCCCATCACTATCCTGCAGTGCAGTGAGCAAAATGCAAGGAATGAGCAGGATTTTCCCTATAACCTTCATGATTTGGAAAGAGGTGCAGGAACACGAATACTATCTTATGTTCTTGACTAGCCTGTGACTTCTGAACCCACACAAGGTGGGAAAGAGAATAGCTTATTTTAATAAAGGGCGGGAGGGATGGCAAAGCAGACAGAGAAAAAGAACTGAAGACATGTTGGTTTCAAAGCTCTGGCTATCCGAGAAGAAAAAAATATGGCTCAGGTGGCTGAGTAAGGAGCCAGGTGGGTGAGGCACAGAAGGTGGAATTAATTTCACCTAGCTTTAGATTTCCATCTGCGGATTACTCACCCCTCTTTCAGAGGCAGGTGCTAGAACACAATTCTATTGCTATATTTTAAATGCCATCTGTGGGAGATCAGTTGCATCCTAGTTGTTTGTTTCCTTCTTTCAACTATGCGAAGGAGCTCATTGTTACTAGTTCAGATGTAAATGTCCACATTGCAAAAGCCTACATTTGGTTATACAGTTCTGAAGCCTTTCAAGTAGACTAGGTAGAGACCTAAGAGTTAAAATTAGGATTCTTATTCAGCAGGAAACCAGCAGGACTAGGAGTTTAGCGTAATAAGAAGCAGCTTGTCTGAGAGAGGACAGGTTTGTTGTTGTTGTTGTTGTTTGTTTGTTTTGTTTGTTGTCCTTTTTTTTTTTTTTTTTTTTAACTCCACGTTGCTCGGCCTGAAATCAAATTCTCATTTCAGGATACTGAAAGTCAATAAGAGCTACACTGTGAACATGAAACGTGTTATTCAGTGGTAATATCACTCAAAAAGACATCCTCAAACAGGCACTCAAATTTAGCAGCACTTTTGATGTTATCTTCCTCTCTTTCAGGCCCTTTTCTGTAAGATGACAGAGCAGTACTTCTTCATCTCACCCTGCAGGGAGATGGAGCCACTCTGATCGTGTTTGTGGCCAGCAAATTTCAGGGGAAGTTTCCAAAACAGAGTTTGAACAGGCTGTGATAAGTAAGTCACTGAGCTATTTTTCAGATAGCAGCAGTCATCACTGGATTAATGTTCTCCAGTGTGAACTGTGAATAAGAGAAGATTCCTTCCAGTGGGGAAAAAAGTTGTAAATGATCATATTAATGATATCATAACATGTGTAGGAAAATACTTTCTTTTCTTCTTAATAATTTTTTAGCACCTCTCGCTCACTTTTTGGGCCTAAACTATTCGTTTAAAATCTGAACAAGCTCAGCACCTGCAGAACTCTCCTCCAATAAATTTACTGTCTAGTAGAAAAAGTATATAGGCAAGTAATATACCACAAAGGTTCTGTCTGATGACAGCTACCTTATTGCTACCAAAGTTGTCACTTGTTGAAGACTAATTCTTCCAAACAAAAGATGAATGGGATTTGGCATGATATTAAATGATCATGTTTCATTTTATTCCTTCTGAAAACAAAAGATTTCTGAAGACAAGAATATTCAAGAACATTGACTATGCAGATATGTTTTTCTGTTTTATCTGCAATCTCATCTTTCTCTTCATGCTGTTTCTGGCAAAGCTATTAGCATGCTATCTCAGCTACATTACTTTTTCTTTTTTCGTACTTCAGACAGCAAAGCTATATATGGCCAGTAATCCAGTCCAAGTTGTTATTCTTTATTTAGTTTCATAAAATACATCTTGTGCATCATTTATTTTATAATAGTGTTTTATTTATGTGAGAATGCTTCATTGAGATTCAAAAAAAGTGGGTTAACAAAGCTTCAAGCACACATTGGCATTCAAAAGGCTATAATTTTATCTCAGTCTTCCTTTCAGTTAAATAATATTGGCAAAAGCCCAAGGTACAGATCCACAGATCTTTAATAGCTAGATCCTGCTGGCTTCACTCTCCAGTGGGTACCACTAAATGGAATTCATGGAGTTACTTAACCAAGAATAACCAAGGATGTTAATCACCTAAGAACATCTGAATGACAATGCAGTTATTGGTCCCGGCCAGTTCAATGTGTACCTCAAGGGGATTTGATTTTAGGTGAGAATATTCAATACTGAACTGCATGATGTTAATTGCTACATGATGCTATATGCCATACTAACAGTGTTCAATAAGTGTCTTTCAGATCAATGCAGTGGTGATGAAATCAGACATGGCTTCAGTGAGTGGCACCTGACAACTTCTTAGAAGTCGATATCTTTGACCCACAAACCGTGGGCATGAGGCACACTACATACATCATCTTTCCTGCCCTGGGAGACTGTTGTGATAAGCAAAGCTTAAAGTTATTAACTAAATGAACTTAATGAACTTTTCAAAAGGATGGCCAATGGACTACGAGAACAATGAGTTACATCTGTGTATATATGTGTATATATATAGTAATACTAATTAACTAGAATGTACTGATAAGGCTGAAGCATGCCATAAATGGTATGGAATAAGAGATGGAATATACTGGTTTGACTGAAAATGAGTTAATTTTCTTCATGCAGTTAGAAACCTTTCTTTTTCATAGCTAGCATGGTCATTATTTGGACTTAGTTTGAGAACAAGCAGATAACTCAGCACAGAGTCAATGTTTTTAATTGCTCTGGTCTGAGAGACAAAGACATTCTGAGTACTTTGCCCACAAGTGTGAGGCATCAAGGAAGTGGGGCATGGATGGGGCAGAACTTGACTGGCATCCACACTGATCACTAAGACTTTTCCATCCCATTAGCATCATGCTTCATATTTAAGGAGAGTGGGGATCTTGCAGTCTCTCTCTCTCTCAGGCATTCTTGCTCTTGGGTGTATTTTTTTTCTCTTGTGCAGAACCGGGGGAGTTTGGTTCAGGATGTTTAGTTCGGCCTTTTTGCTGCTTTGCAGAGGCCTCCGAGCCTTTCTGTCTTTTTCCTTTTCCCCCCTTTTCAGGATGGGGGTGCTGCTTCTTGGTACTGGCTACTTAGTGTGGACGGAATTCGTGAGAAATTGCCTTGAGTATCTTTTATTTCTATTTTTTATGTATATATTTACTAGAAGTGTATTAATGTTTTGTTATTTTGTTAAACTGTGTTTATCTCAATCCAAGTTTCTCCCTTCCCTTTTGATTCTTTCCCCTATTGGGGGGGGGAGAGGGGAAGGAGGGAAGCGAGCAGCTATCATGGTTGTATTGCTAGCTTGGGTTAAACCACAACACATTTCAAACTGTTGAATTTAAGCCTGAAATATTATTTCCTGTTTCCTAAGATGAAGGCACCTGTAATTGCCTGGTCCAAGGATTCTTGATGTAATATAAGGAAGGAACACACTGATCACAAGCAAGGGAAATCAATATGAAGGATATCAGGTCCTGAAGTACTTTTGGAAATGTCAGTCTTGATGTGTAAACCATAGCACAAAAGAAGAGCATAAAAAGTAAGAGGAGGATTAAGAGGAATTTACTTGAAGAAACCCTACCAAAAAAGAAAATCACCAGGTAACTTTCAAAATTTGTTTAAAAGAAAAGATATTACTCCCCTTAAGATCCAAAGACAGCCGGAATTTGACACACATATATACAAGACGACTGGGAACTCCTTGTCAGTATACCCCACTGAGACCGCACAGCAAAAGGGAGTGGACCATCAGCATTAATACAGATGAAACCACAAAGATGATTGTATGAACCATCTATCACCCATCAAAATTCAGTACAGCAACACGTAACTGCTTAAGATTTTTTATTTTTTCCTGTATGAGTCAACAAAGCCAAACTGAGTACATTCTAGTGTACTAGAATGCATCTATATCTGAAAACAGGGTGCATTGATATCAGAAACAGTTTCACTGTTTTCTCTTGTATAAGAAGTCACCCTCCTAGTCACTCTTTCCTTCACTGAAGAAAGCTGATTTTCCATCACAGATACTTAATTATTCAGCTAATAGCAAGAAAATACTTAATAGACATTACTAATCTCAATACAAGAAGCCTTGTACTACTGGACCATCCATCTTTAATTATTGGAATTTTCTGCAGCCACTGCTACCTTTTTGCCATTGCTATAGCCATTTATATAAAGAACCTGCTGCCAGGAAAAGCAGGTGAATTCTTTGATTAATGGTGTATTGGCTCATATGTTCAAGAAGTCTTTTATTCAGTAATGAAAGTTATTCATAGGCTTCTGTCTCTTCAGCTGTTACAGTAAATACTTTCCTTGGCCACCAAGAAATGTTAAAATAATAAATCTTTGACAATTAATTTTTTTGAAGATTTATATTAAATGGCTAGGCAGAACTATATTGTCAATGCTTAAGTGAATGGTGGGGTCTTCAGAAGTTAATTTAGACTACCAACACTTGTTCTTTAAACAGTTTTTCTCAGCCTTCTTTCTCTTCTTTTCTATAGACAGAAAATTAGCTTCTGGTTCCCTGAGCACATTTTGGACAGTAATCAATATGCTGCCATATAACTATTTTTGTGGTATTTATCTCTACAAATCAGTGTTTTCAAAAAATACTCAAGTTTTCTAAAGCTTCTTAGCTCACGGCAAAATGCCACTAGCCTTCTGACTTTAAATAGAGGCTCAGCTGAATGCAGAAGGAAAAATATCTAGAGAATCCAAACTGCCCTTGCAGGTCTCCTCCCTTTAGGTACAGGAGAGCATGAATGACATGAGGGGACAGGGGGGATAGATTAAAAAAAAATTGTATTTGAACACTATATAAGTAGGCTAAAAAAATTAATCATTGACTTTGTTCCATTTTCTTTCCCCAGCCATCTACCATCGCTGAAATGTTGCTTCTTGAAAGTAACAAATTCTTTTCTCCTGTTTTATACAGAGCAGGCAGTGATCTCTGGAGTTTATAAGCAAATGCTTTCTTTACAAGTGGAACCTTAAGCAACTATCAACACGTAAAAAGCCAGTCAAGCTGTTGGATTTAATTTGTATGGTCTTTTTCACTATAAAGCACATATGAGATTAGTTCTGAGAGGTTTAACTTTCTAACAAGGTAAGATGTAGTATCAGCTCTTCTGATTGTAATTGCTTAAAAGCTATTTCCTCCTCCCCTTTTATATACTAGACAACTCCCTTAATTATTGGTAGTCACTTGAAGTTCCATTTTACCATGGAAATACAATTGCTTCAAATCTCATTGTCAAAATTCCAGGTATTTTTCCTTTGCATTATCCTAGTGTGTATATTCAGATATGTTTGTGTGGATCTAGGATCTTCTCAAGAGGAAATACTTATAGTATAGAAGAGATAAGTCTCATCTACAATTCAGAGCATTTGCAGTACGCAAAAGGCTTAAAATTGGTCCATGAAAGAATAAAACCCACAAGCTGAGAATAAGATATTCTGAAGACTACACTAAAAAGCATGGAAATACATAAATTCATAAGTAGAATTTTTTTCAGTATTCGTACTGCATCTTCTTCCTCATTTCCTTGTCTCAAATCAATTGCAATCTCAAGCCTTACTCTTCCTTTTTTAAGCAGACACCTACAGGCATAAGAGTCTGTACAGATATTTTTATCCCAGTTTCTAATACACCATTCACTCTTGATGACAAAAAGTTTTTCCACTTCGACCTCTAGCTTAGTGCTCTTGCCAGAATGACCTGTACACTTCCTAGCTGTCCTTGTGAGCTTACTCACTGAGGTCACAGTGACTCCAGACTCTCTGGGAATATAGGCAAAACTGGGCCGCAGAATCAGGGAGCAAAGTTAAATGTTCCTTGTCTTCAAAAACATAAAGCATGCAACCTACTCTCCAGGCTGCTGCCTACTCAGACCAGTCTTAGTCAAATTCTTTTCCAATAACCCCCAGAAATCAATTATCTGCCAAAATTATTACATTAATGATAATATTTGCAGTGGATATCACAGCTTAAACTTAGAGAAAATCCTGCCCCAGAATTGACAGTTTTTAATCTAACTTTCCTTATTGATTTTTTCAAAGAACGTAATAGCAAAATAAAAGTTTCCACATATACGAAAAACCACCTTTGTCTTTAAAACTCTTTCCTTCATATGCTGTTTTTTCCCTCCTATCAGAAGATGGAAAGATAATAGGCAATACCAAGAGGAATATCAATCGCTTTTCGTAACTGATTTGATATTTCAAAATAAATGGAAGCAACAAGTCAATACACTTTTTAGGATGTTAGGAATACACAGAGAACTTCAATTTAACTACAAATACAAGAGTTATTTCAGAGACTCAAACCTCACCCCATTTCTTACCTTTTGAATGAACAGATACATCAGACTGCACAGCAGTGAGTAACAAAATTGGATTGTCAGCATAAAAGAAAAAAAAGCTTTTAAAGACTTATTTTTTTAAGGATTAAAAAAGTGCTTAAGATTTGAACATATGGTTCCATTTTATTTAATAACCAAGTTAAAAACTTGTTGTGTTTTTTAAACAACATTTTGGCAAAGGCCAAACAAAAGAAATTCAGTTCCTGTGCTTCTATGAGCCAAGTTAAGCTAGACCAGCCCCTCAGCAGAGCCGTTGTTTGCCCTCACCGGGCAGAACACTGGCTGCTGCTGTTTCACCTTTCGTAAAGAACCCACTTAGCAGCACTACACACCTGCTGTAGAGTAGTAGTTCTGCTGTCGTAGTTAATCCAAGGCGAATGGATTTCTCATCGCAACTGCAAGTTTTCTTTTCCCTTGCTGTTTTCTTATTAAAGATATTTGCTGAGTACAGTGCAATTTACATCAGGACTAAACTGAAGAGAAACCCAACAGGTCTCTGCTTACAGAGCCTCTGCACATGGAAGGCAGACTTTTAAAAGAAAATTCCTGGCCTACGTGCATCAGTGTACAGCTCTTTTCTTCCGTTCACCGTTGTTAACCACTAGGTGGTAATGTTCACTCTGCTGACCTTACAACAAAAGCCAGCATAAACTCTAGCTAACATTCAACTAGTGTCTCTCCTCACACTGGTGCAACCACATAGTAACCCAGAACTGAATCTGACTTGTTTCCTTTCGGATCAACAATTTTATTTATTTTTAGCTGTGCTCAATTTCATGCTAAGCACAGAGAAGCATGTCACAGCACCTCATATGCCTTTGCTACTGTTAGTTTCTCAGACCTGTAAACTATTCCAAAGCAACTCAAGCTACCAGAGACCAAATTTGTACAGTGGAAGTTCAACAAGGACATGCAGGCTGTGTTACTACGGCCAAAGCTGGTATAGTAGTATTTTCTTTTGTTTCCACGATATTGGAGCTAAGAGACCATCTAGAAGAGAACACAATTTTTATACTCCCAGTAAGTTCAGGGTTTATGATTTGCTCATAAAACTTTATGTTTAAGCTACAATGAAAAGCATACAGAAGAGGTCATACCAGTTACGCACTGAATTTAATGAAGACAGAATATGCCTCTATGCATCCAAATTCTTCCTTCCACTGAAGAATTTGTGAGCAAGTGTGACAGAAAGAGGAAAAAAAAAAATGTATTTCAGCACAAGATGCATATGCTTCAAAACTCATGAAGAATAAAAATGAACATGAAAATATTCTGAGCACAAGGCTGAAGAATTAAAGCTCAGTTTCTACTCCCAGCTATTTAATCATAGTATTTTTCTGATATTACCACTTCCCTAGTTCCTTGTTGGTTTATGAAGTAGAAGAAAGGAGGTAACAGCCACAGTTGTTTGCAATATTCTCACTTTTTTTTTTTTTTTTTACAGGGGAGGTGAGGAACAAGGAACAAAAGAAGATAAAACCATGTTTCCAGTCTGCAAGGGAAGCAATTTAAATGAAGATATTTGTTATATACATTGAGAGATGAAAAAGGCAGGTAGAGAACCTGGTGTTATGCTGTTTTAGAGAGTTACCCCCAAAAGCCCAGCTGCCCAGGGGTTAGATTTATGTCCAACTGAGAGCAGAGACAGAAAGCTGAATCTCCCATCAAATTCAGAATGTCCTTCCTACAGTCAGCAAGACAGTTTCCCTTACTCTCTGTGTTCAAATAACTGAATACTTAGAGGTCCAAATGGGAAAAGCTTCAAATAGCATGGGTGGAAAACAGGCAGAACCTAGCCCAGCCAAACTTTCTCAAGAGATGAAAGCTTCAAATTACTACTGTAAAGTTAAGTAACAAAAGAAATGCTTTCTGTTCAATCTCGTGTCTTACTGGCAACTATTTAGACTCTTATGCAAACATTTACTGCATGATGCATAGATGTTGCTTTCATTGGGTTCTGGCTTATGGGAGACCCCTATGTACAAATGTTTACCCCATTAAAAAACAAACCACTGTACTGGCTGCAATCATTCTCTCTCGTAGAACAAAAACAAGCCCTAACCATAGTCAAGAAGGCAGGATTAAAGCAGCTGCTTGAACTGCAAAATTCACCCCATCCTGGTTTTGTTAAAAACAAGACCTCTTTTTCTTTTAGTGAATTTTCCTTTCAGCTAAGTTTTTCTAAGTAACTGCACTTTTCTGAATTTGGCTGCATATTTTTCAGACACTCTTTGCTCTGGAGGCNTCTGAGGCCTGGTTCCACACCCTGCATCCCTGAATCCAATTCCAGTTTGCTGCGGAGTCCAGCCCAGGACTTCCAGGTGCCTGCCCTGCAGCTGCTAGAGTGATGCCAGCTCTGATACAGGCAACACTGCTCAACCCCCGGAAATTCAAGATTGTTTTTGTATATTTTGTATTATTTTCTCTATTTATTAGTAGCATTAGTATTTTAACTTTTCCAACTTGCAAGTCTCTCGCCATTTTCCTCCTATTACATTTCCTTAGTGGGGAGGGTAGGGGTTAACACAGAGTATCTGCCACAGTTTATTCTTGCCCTGCAGTAAATGGTGACACACTGTTGGTTGCAAGTCTCTTGGATAGATTTATATATATTACTGCAATTACTTTGGAAAAATGAGGGAGCATTAAGAAAACAGAATGAAAGGAGAGCAATTTATCTTATCTAGATAACTCATCAGAAAAGACAGCCACTGAAAGCAGGGAAAAATTGCAAAGCACAATATAATGTTGGTGTTTTATTTCACTACCGAAGCAACCTTTTTTAAGATGTGATAACAAGCTAATTTGAATAGCAGATAAATAGAACTTCAGTTCTTGGATTGTTTCCTCTTTGGATAAATCCTAACTCTAAAGGTAAAACTGAAGAACGGCACAAAGAAATGAAAGCCAATGGACCTGTACCTACTTATACCAGGTCATAACTCAGCCTACTTGTATTTTTTTTTCCTTGCATTTTCTCTTCCCCATTTCATGAGAACACAACAGTCAACTCAAATTAATTACATCTGTGCATTCTTCCACTGTATCAAAGCCTACCCTTGAAGGATTCCTAGCTCCAGATAAGAAGAGTCTCATGAGTTGACCTTGACTGTACTTCTCACTGGAAACCCCACACTAATATTTTCATGCAAAATTGGATCAGACCTTATGAAAGGGAAAAAACTTATTTATTTTCTTCCCTAAATCTTCATTCCATTTTCTTTAAATAGATGGAGGATGGTAGAAAGAGCTGGACAACATCCAGTGAAACATTGCCAGCTAAGGCCATGACCTGAAACCGTGCTTCACTATCATCAAACAGGAATTATTCATGTAAGTGCTTCTCATGTATTCATGGGTTGTGTTGCACATACTTCAGGAGTGCCTTCATAGAAACAGCCTGCTAGCTAACATCAAATCTGAATGTTTTTAACATTTATCTCAGCCATCTCAATCTAGTAGAGTTGTAGCTGTATCTTCACAGCGTGTCTGCATTCAGTAGGAAAGCTTTCATTGCTCAAGAATTCTCAGGAGAGAGAAAAACAAGGATTTAGCTCCCCTATTTTTACGTACTTAAAATATAAGATTTCCTGTGAGTAGGTCACTTTAGACTCTCTTACAGCCAATGGAGACGCACAGGTGCTTTCAAGACATATTTCACCTTGCCTGGTTTTGCTGTTTATTTTAGGAAGAAATTAGCTTCTTATCAGAGGTACCCATCTCCCTTCTCCAGCAATAAAGGGAACCCACACTGTGAAGGTCCGCATATTGTCAGAGGAATACTATGCCAAATAATTACACTTGATGTTTGGCTATATCATTATACCAACTACAACCAAATGGAAAATATGGGTTAAAAACATGAAGTGCTCCAGACTTCAACATGACAGAGAAATTATATACAAGTAGTACATCCTGGCAAAAGCTAAAGTAAATCAAGAAGTATTAATACAGTGACTACAGAATTATTTCTTCTGTGCCACAAAACTTGTGACAAGTAGGACCACATAGTAGAATCACAGACTTAATGCAGGAACCAGATGTCAGCTCTTCTACAGCAGGCGTTGACAACATCTGAACACTTTTTGTTCCTGTAACACATCCTCACATTACAGATTTATTAAGGTTTTCTGAGACAGATCATCTTTCTTGCTCTCTCTTTAAACGCACCATGTCATAATCACAAAACCAACTAAAATATTAACTAAGAAACTTCAAAACCTGAATTTATATCGTAAGCCATATTCATCTGGAACAAAATGGACAACTTTTTATATGAAAGTCATTTTTTCTGGGTTATGTTTTGTTGGAAGGTTTCAACACTATCTCCCACAATATTCTTGTGTGCAAGATAGAATGTTATTGTCTGAATGGGTGGACAACTAGAAGGATTAAAAGAATTGATTAATAACCAGGTCCAAACAATAGTGGTTATTGGTTCGTAGTCTACCTGGATGCCTGTGACAAGTGAAGTATTACAGGAGTCTGTAGTGTGTCCTGTCCTGTGTAATGTTTTCATCAGTTCCCTGGAAGACACAAGAGAGTGCACTCTCATCAAATCTGCAGATGACAACAGCTTGAGGAACTAGTCAATACACTTGGGGGCAGGGTTACAGTGCAGAGCGAACTAGACAGGCTGGACCAACATAAACCTTATGAAATTAAGCAAGAACAAATACAGAACCCTGGAAAAAAGAACCACTTTCTGGGCACTGCCAGCCTGGAAGCAGCTCTAAGAAAAGCACCTGACCGTGAGCCAACAGCATGCTCTGGCAGCAAAGATATCCAACAGCATCCTCAGCTATATTAACAGCAGTACAGCTAGGAGACCAAACGAAAGTATGATCCCTTCTCTACTCAGGACTTGATAGACCACAACTGGACACTGTGCCTGTTTTAGACCCTGTAGTAAAAGACAGACATTGACAAACTGGCGCAAACGTCGACAAAGTTCATTAGGGTTCAGCGATGGTTCATCGGGGACTAGAGCACTCAACCCTGTGAAGAGAAGCAGAGGGACTTGGCCTTGTTCAGCTTACAGAAGAACTGGTTTCAGGGGAATTTAACAACAGTTTACCAGTGCCCAGGTAGAGCCAAACTCTACACAGCAGTGCATGGCAGGATGACAACAGATGACAGGAGTAAGATGAAACAAGAGAAGTTCAGACTAGACATAGAGAGAAACTTTTTCAGGGTAAGGATGTCAGACAGTGGAGCAGTTTGCCCCAAAATATTATGGAGATTTTCAAGACCTGTCTCGATAAAGCCCAGTGCAACCTTATCAGACCTCATGACTGACTGTGGTTTGAGCAGGAGGTTGAACTAGAGACCTCCACAGGTCCCTTCCAGCTTGAACTATCCTGTCATCATATGAACTCACAACTTTGACATTTAATATTAAAGGAATTCTAGCATTAAGTTACTGAGAAACAAGTAGTCTTTTACACTGGCTATGATGAAAACCGTGGTAATTCAATGAGAGTTTTTTCTCTCTACATCTGACAGGAGAGCTTCAAACAGTCCTCCATCCAGAAGACAAGTGCAGGAGAGTAGTTTCCACACATTGGAAGCACTTTAACCTTTTGCTCTGTGCTTTCCTACGAGTAAATGTATTACTGACAAAAAAAAAAAAATATCAAAAAATCAAGAAAAGCACTAACAGTCGTTTTAGACCTTGTTCATGTCTCTGCAAACACGCTCCTGGAAACTGCAGATCAAGGACTTGTGGAAGAATCAGTCAGATTTGCTTCTGCTTCAGCCTCTGAATGACTAAAAATCCATGCAGCCTTTGGAGAGCTTTGGGGTGTAAATAATCCCAGTGGAGACACAAAACCAAAAAAAAAACCAGAGAATACTGCTCCTTCCCTGGATATCATGTTGTATTCACACTAGTATTTAGAAGAGTTGTGCACTTACTCCAGAAGGCAACGTTGTAAAAAAAGGGTAAATTTTAATACCATGTGTCTGCCAGGCAATTGCTACTCACTTCTGATTCTTCTTCCTGAAATCAGCAGGAGTTTTCCTATGAGCAAAACCAGTCCAAAGTTAGACCAAAATAGATGCCCATATTTCTGCTCAAAGGAAGCAGAGGAGGAAAAGTGGGAGGTAGGGGGACAAACAGACAACATACCAACACAGTTCCTATAAATGTTTGTAATTTTTTTCCCCACTTCAGCATTTGACCTTAATAGAGCAGTTTTGGCTCTAAAATATCAATTTATTAAAACAAACAAAAAAACCAAAACTCAAGGCTTATTTTATTGTCTCAATTTTTTAAGCAAGTAAGTCTGAATAACCATTAACTTGATTTAGAAGCCACACAAGTCTTGCAGGTAACAATTCTGTTACATATGGGCTCTTCTTTTTTAGCTGTCACATCTGTGCAATGCAATCCCAACAGTTACCATAGGCCAAATTACCATTTGGCCAAATTCCAGCATCTAAGCCTCTTAAGAAGAGCCAAAGCTTTGAGCAATCTGTAATTCTTGCAGAGGGTGTTATTTATACATGGTATTTCTGTTTACTTCAGACCAAAACAGCATAAAACTGAAGTGGAGCCTCAATACCACACTCACTTTTTTACTGTACAGGGATGTACCTTTAACTAGATCTATGAGGGGAATCACCACATAGCACTAAAGGTACAAAAGAATAGTCTACAAGGTGTTTTGATAGATTTTTCTTTTGGAAGTTCCAGTACAAAAGTGCTACCAATGTTCTGTTGATATCTCATTTGTAATAAAGTTCCATTTAGATGCTTGCATCTGTTAGGGACATTAAAAATAGCAAGAAGCATCAAAACTAAAGAGATCAGCAAGAAAACTGTTTAATCAAGGGAGCATTTTCTTAAAAAAATTATAAGCATACTTTTAAATATGATGGCATTCCTTCCTCAAAGAAATTTGACAAGTAATGAAAATATTAAGGGGAAAATAATGCATTTGAATGCTAAGCAGCGTCTCCATAAGGCAACTGTTTTAATAGTTTAATCAAACTGCTAATACAGTAGTAGAGATCCAAAGAGTTAAAGCAACACCAAAAATTTGGTAAATACTTCAGTGATTACTTGCTAGACAAAGATTGAAGAAAAATCAAGAATTTTAGAAGTTCTTTACTGATTTAAGATAAAATATCTGAAGACATGTTGTTAAGTATCTATTTTAAATGATAGCTTTGTCTATAAGGTAATTGCAATAACGATCTAAGCAGGAAGGAACCGGGTTCTTGCAAAGCCTATCTGGTTAAAATTTCATGGTTTCACATAATGATTTCTTTCTGATGCAAACAAATATGAGTTTTCACTTATTAAACAAGGAGACAAAGTCTTGTAACTGGAATGTGGATCATATGTTTAGGCAGTTTTGACATCATGGATTTTTGTGAAACATGAATAGTAGCTACAACTGTTAGGGTTTTTGGTAGAAGATTTGTGAGGGACTTGTGATCCTAAGCAACGCTGCCAATAATACAGGTGAAAGATTATTTTAATAATAGAAAGGTACCCCAAATAAATCATAACATACATACAGAAAAACTGGATTTACTGTAGTTACGTTATCTTATTCTACCAACCAAAGTAATGCACGCTAGCAGTCTTTTGNACTAAATCAGCGTAAATGCTGAAGTAGTGGAACATCTCCATAATGGAAGAAGCTACAGCCTCAAGATTTGATCTAGTCTCTAAATTCTTACTCACAAAAGAATTAGCCACCCAGACTTTCAGAGTTTATCCAGTACTGTAGCTTTCCAGAGAGAGATCAAATATTCCTCTCGTCTTGCTGGATTTCTTTTCTCTTTTTTTCTTCCTTTTTTTCCACCCCACTCCCCCTCCCTCCCTTCTTACAGTTATTAATTTTTCATAAATGATTACTGCATTCAGATCTAATTTGACCAGTACCTTTATTGTTTATTATCCCAGAGTAGTCCAACTCCCTAGATGGGAGACCATGAGGCACTATTAACCATTTTCTCCTCTACCCATTATCCTAGATCTATCTCTATTTACAGGATTCAACTGTAAGCAGCTTGAAACAAACATCAAACCTGACCTACAAACAAAAGGTTAGGTTTTATTAAGTCAAATCCCTACCAAGGCCATGCATAAGTGTTGAAGCATGACATACTCTCCAGAGGCAGAGATACAAAATAAAAGCAATGCAATGACATGAGTTTTCAGCTTCTGGATAGTAGATCTAGGTGCCTGCACAGCTTCAGAAGCCTCAGTCAGGGGCACTATGAGATGTCTGCATGGAGCCTCACACATGTTCAAACCCTTTGAGTAGCCTATGTTGTTGTTGTTGGGTTTTGGTTGGTTGTGTTTGGTTTTTTTTTTTTTAATAATTTAAATCAAGTGATGCTTAAAAGAGAGATTAAATCTCTTGTGGGGGAACCATGATATCTAAAAGCCTTTTCTTCTTTTTCCCCCAGAAAGAATTTTAGCAAAATGTCCAACATTCTAAAAGATGAAATCTTCAAGCTAAACATATTACCACGATAAACTCTAGCAGTGTGTGGAGTGAGATTTGACATTTCTCCACTCAGTGTTACCTTCACCCCTATTCATCTCCTTTCTCCCTTTCCCCACAAGATGTGTGCAGTAAGAGTTTTCTGTGTTTCACTATATTTTGTTAGGATTTAAATTCAACTTCTGTCACTCTTCCTTCCTTTATTTCAATATTTTTTGTCAGGCACAGCAGAGACAAACCCAAGGGTGGCATGCCAACATTTGGGGGACGGGATGCTAGCAAGGCCCTTCATTATGCCGTCTCAGCAGAGGAAAGGGAATGGAGAGCCATGCGGTAGCGAAGACACAAGGGTTATAGATGTGTTAGAAACCACGGAAATGCCTGAGAATGGCCACATAGGAATTAGGGATTCTCACCGCAGAAAGGTGGAGGGATCAATAGCCCAGCCAAAGTGCATCTATATGAACACACGCAGTGTGGACGACAAACAGGAGGAGCTAGAAACTGTTGTGCAGCAGAAAAAAATATGATGCAGCTGCCCTCATGGAAACATGGTGGAATGACTCCCACAACTGGAGTGCTGCATCAGATGGGTATCAGCTCTTCAGAAGGGACAGGCAAGGAAGGAGAGGAGGCAGGGCAGCCCTGTATGTTGGGGAGTGTTTTCATTGTCTAGACCTTGATGAGGGTGACAATAGAGTTGAGTATTTGTGGGTAAGAGGGACATTTAAGAGGAAGGCAAACAAGGTAGATACCCTGGTAGGGGTCTGTTACAGACCATCTGACCAGGATGAAAAGACAGATGAAGTATTCTGCAGGCAGCTGGGAGAAGTATCACGATCACTAGCTCTTGTTCTCATGGGGGACTTCAACCTACCAGATGTCTGCTGGAAATACAGCACAGCAGAGAGGAAGCCATCTGGGAGGCTCCTGTAGTGTATGGAAGGCAACTTCCTGACACAGCTGGTTGGTGAGCCAGTTAGAGAAGGCACCCTACTAGACTTGTTTGCGAACAGAGAAGGACTCGTGGCTAATGTGTTGATTGGAGGTCACCCTCGACATCGTAATCATTAAACAATCAAGTTTTCTGTTCTTGGAGAAGGAGGGCGGTCAGCAGAGCTGCTGCTGTGAACTTCTGAAGGGCAGACTTTGACCCATTTAGAAAGCTGGTTAGCAGAGTCCCTTGGGAGACAGTCCTGAAGGGCAAAGGGATCTAGGAAGGCTGGTCACTATTTAAGGAGGAAATCTTAGAGGCACAGGAGCAGGCTGTCCCTGTGTGCTGAAAGATGAGCTGGCAGGGAAGAAGGCTGGCCTGGCTGAATAGAGAGCTGCAGCTGGAACTCAGGAATAAAAGGAGAATTTATAACCTTTGGAAGAAGAGGCAAGCTACTCAGGAAGACTACAAGGATGCCATGAAGTTATGCAGGGAAAAAACTAGAAGGGCCAAAGCCCAACCAGAGCTAAGCCTGGCTCCTGTTGTAAAAAGGAACACAAAACTTTTCTATAAGCACATTAACAATAAAAGGAGGGCTAAGGAGAATCTCTACCCTCTGGTGGATGCAGGGGGAACACAGTGACAGAGAACAAGAGGAAGGCTGAGGTACTAAATGTCTTCTTTGCCTCAGGCTTTAATAGCAAGACCAGTCATGCTTCAGGTACACAGCCCTCTGAGCTGGAAGACAGGGATGGGAAGCAGAATGAAGCCCAAATAATCCAAGGGAAAATTGTTGGTGATCTGCTAAACCACTTAACAACACACAAATCAATGTGGACAGATGGGATCCATCCAAGTAGCAAGTGATGGGATGAGAGAAAATGGCCTCAAGTTGTGCCATGAGAGGTTCAGGTTCGATATTAGGATATAATTCTTAATGAAAAGGGTTGTGAAGCACTAGAACAGGCTACCCCAGGAAGTGGTTGAGTCACCATCCCTGGAGATGTTTAAAAGACATATAGATGAGGTTCTTAGGGACACTGTTTAGTGCCAGAGTTAGGTTATGGTTGGCCTTGATGATATTGAGGGTCGCCTCCAACCAAAATGATTCTGTGATGCCCTCTAGAGAATGTACTGTATCTGATTCCAACCTGTGAATTTTCCATTTTGCAAAGGTGATTTTTGCTTCCATATCTTTTCATCACCTTCTCTCCCACCTTCCCATCACTTTCCCAGTATTTAATTCCCAACACTTCCACCTCAGCCAAGGACCTTTCTCAGCATTTCTTCTTTTCCTACATCAGTTAAACACATCTCACCTGGAAATATTTTCTTCTAGCCTGTCCCCTCCAGTGACCCTCAAACCTCAGGGCCAAGCTGCGGGGCCACCATGGTGACACTGTGCCCTCAATCTTCAGCCAGCCCCATCCCACAGACTCCATCAAGGAGAGACAGGCTGGGGACAGTGACCAGGTTTGGCCACAGCCCAGCCACCCGCAGGCCCCAAAATGACTCTCAAACTAAAGGCAGAAGGCCCCTGACAAAGCTTTTCACAGGTGCCACACACAGCTCTTCTTCACATTTAAAAATTTATGAAAAATAAAATAAAAATCAGAGTCATAGAAATTGGAAAACACATACTAACTGTCCATGTACTATATTTTCCCCTATAGTACTTATAAGAAGTTTGTTTGATGAAACAAGACTTTTTTGCTTGAGTTTGCCTGAGGGCACTAATGCGTTATGTACGAAGTCTTGCCTCCAATAAAGCCTAGAGATGACCCTAAAATAAAATTCAAAGTAAGTATTGTCATGGGATATATACAGAACGAGCAGAATAAATGCTCTCAAATTATAAGACAAAAACAAAAGAATAAAATATAATTTGTCACTGCCAGCCCTGCTGTCACTGATGCTGTTTTCAGAACAAACCCAACTGAAATATCAGGCTAATTAAATGACCTAGATAGTTACACAGTTAAGAAATATTTGTAATTTCTAATTGAACAAAGTAAGAAGCAGGACTGCTGCAATTTGCCTCTAAAAGGACTACACAAAAACTGCTTTAAAAATACATTAAATAAATATATTTATATTATAAATATATATTAAATAAATATATAAATACAAAAAATAAATACATAAAGTCAGCAACACTAAGACATTTCAAACTGTAACACGTTCTGGTCTTCATTCATGCTACCACATGTAGAGTGGGACTACCCCTTTTTCAAAGTTACAGAACATTAAAGAGTTTTCAACCTCTCTAGAAAAACAAAATTTTCACTCAGATTTATTATCCCCCCATTTTATTTTCTCCCTCGTTCTTAAATTCCAACTGTATGTGTTGATCTAAGTTCAAATACATCCAACTTCCTATTCTTCATTTTTCATTGTAAACAACATTATATGCCATTTCAGTCTGCCTGTTCCCCCACCACAAAAAATTTTCCTTATTTCTGCTCTTATCATCTTTGGAGCTCAGAATCTCCTCAGTCTCAAGCTCCCAACTCATAGGTGCAAACCACTGGACTATATTTTTCCATAAGGAGAAACTTGTTCAAATGATTGGGTAGGTTTTATAAGATGTGTGCTTCTATAAACATAATAAATCAAATTAAAAAAAAAAATATCAAGTGGAAATCATGGAAGTTACCTCTAACACTAAACGAGAGTCCCTGAGTCTGCTGGTCAATGGCCTCAAGGCAGCAAGAACATTTCTGCCTGAGCTAAAGATGTACAATGTTTGATGCAGGGTTAACTTCATTTATGGAGGAACAAATACAGATTTACTGTTATTACACCCTTCTATGTGCTCAGCTTCATTCTTCACAAATGGTGTGAAATTCTGCTGTTTCAGTAATAACTACCAGGACAAATACCCACAAGAAAAAAAATGCAGTATCAGTTTGAGAAGGTATTTCTTTTCACAAGGGCCATGCTGTCTGTATCAGCTGTGCAAGTAAAGTAGTAGCATATAGCTGACAGGGTGATATTTTTAAACCTGATCTGGTGTTTGAAGCCAAGATTTATAGCCCTTTTTTTATTCCTTAAAGCAACAGGGTGACATAAGCAGAGCTTGATGCTACAGTGATCTCACAGACCTCTAATGTTAAAACAAGTTCCATTAGTTCAGTCAAACCCCAAGACAGTAACGCTGCATAATGTCATGTTACAGTGTGACAGGGTGTAAAGTCACAGAAACTATGATTAAAGTAGTGCTTGCTCCCGGCCATTCAGTTAAGTCAATACCAGTATTTCCTTCACAGGTGTATAAGGGCCCTATGCACGTCTCCCCTCATGGACATTTGGCTCTGGTGACTCAGGGTCTGCTCAGAGCCAGCACAGTCCACGGCAGCCCCACCCCACTGGAACCACAGGGACAAGCTCCCCAACAGTGCTGTGTGGCATGAAGCCTGCAGCAAGGGCAGACCCGGGCCTCTGGGGTCTGCTTTCAGCTGAGGGTCCCCTGCCGTGCTCGGTCCCTGCCTGAGCTACAGCCCTGTCACATCACAGCCCTGCCATGCCCAGCCATGGACCTCACTGAGCTGGGCCCACCCACAGGCTCACTTCCCAGCCTAACCTCAGGGAGGTGTCTGAGACCCAAGGCTGGCCCCAGCCCACCCCACTCCCTGGCTGGGGCAGCAGGACGAGCCCAGGCTGCCAGACTCTGCCCTGACACCCCTGCCATGAGGGGCCCTGCTGCCCCTGGCCATCCTTGCACCATGACACCCACAGCCCCAGTGTTCAGAGACACATAACAGTCTTGGTTCAGTTTTAGTTTGGTTTTAGGTTGATATGCTCAAGAAAATTAAAATTTGTAACCCTTATCTTAAAAAAAGTTAATATACAAAATAATATTTAAACTGTCATTTCTCAATATTGCAAATTGAATTACTAACTGACTGGTAGAAACAGTTTTTAATTAGCAAACCAAATAATATGAGTGGATGAAAACTTTGTGGGATAAGACTTATCCCAGCCCCATCCATAAATGTGTTAGCTTCCTTCCATCCCCATCAACTTCTCTAACAGTTCTCTGAAAACTAGTCAAAGGGTTTTGTGGGGGCGGGGGGAGGAACATTATTTTAATAAAAAAAAAATTGCAACAGAATTGATGTGTTTTGATAACAGCCACCTATGACAGTAACTGAAGAACAGCCAGTGATCCAGCACCCCAAGTATTCATCTGTGTGGCAGGAGGGACACAGCCTCAAGTCCCCCAGCAGCTTGCTTTAGACCAAGGACCCAAAAAAAAAAAAAAAAAAAAAAAAAAAAAAAAAAAAAAAAAAAAAAAAAAAAAAAAAAAACNAAAAGAGAGAAACCTCCAGTACCAGTCTATAGTCTATACTGAAGAGTCATCATCTTGTGTTCTGTTCTAGTGAACAAATGGTGACAATAACTCAGGCAAACCCTCTCCAGCTGATGCTAAACACAGACTGTCAGACAGTTGAACCGTAGTGCACTTAAATGGCTGGATGTTTTCTGTTCTCCATGCGTTGTAGTACTGCTCTCTGTAATGGGGAAGACATTTCTTTTAGACAGTAAACTGTATGAAGAGACCTGGTACAGGAGCAACGGACATTCCTTTAGGTAGAAGCAAGTTAACTCTGAGACCTTCTCTGAAGCAGCTTTCTACAGCATTTTTCCTGCTGTATAAGTCACAGAAACTGGCTCAGAAATTCAGCACATGGAGGACTTTGTGCTGGAGCATGTGGGACCAGATTTGGTTTGGAAAAAGTATGTGGATTTGGCGAGGCAGAACCTTGCAGGGAATTAGGCACCAAAGGTAGGGATTCTACTGCGGGAGAAGGAAGGGAATGCAACAAGGCGTGGTACCTCAAGGGAAGTTTTGGTGTGTGATCTTTCAGAGAACAGGGAGGTCTGGCCAGCAGCAGTGTACCTGCTGGTGTGGTGTGCTGCTTCTCTAACACGTCTGATCACTCAAGCTGCTTTTTCTCATGCGGTTGTCACTGAAGAGGCTGCGTGAGCACCTGGCACAGAACTGAGCCCCCTGCTCATAAAAGCTGCTGCATCTACGATCCTACTGGGTTGTAAATTATTTTGACCTCCAAACAGAATGTGTCACAGACTAGCAGATGTCCTGTAAACTATTTCCTTCATCTTTCCATCCTGTTTAGGTCTAGACACATACATCAAGTCTTTAGATTAAGCACTGTATAGAGGTTGCTGAATTCCACAATGCTTCAGAAATAAAGGCAGCCGTTATTTACACGCTGCCAGTCTCCTGCTGTACTTACATGGGGCCTCTCTCTGCATCACCATACCACTGAAGACAAATGCCAGTGAGGGGAAATTTCAAATACACTTTTCCACTGAGTCACTACAGTACATTTTTCTTGTGATTTCAATCTACAAATTTTACTCCACTGTTAAGTGTTTAAAACACATTCACATTTGGTTGTATGTGCTTGTGAATGTTCTTTATTTCCCCCTTCCTCCTTCTCCCAAGATGTAACTGCATATGATGTAAATGGCAGCAGTATCATTAATTTCTTTCAGTGACAGATATGCAGATCGATCCTACCCTATGCTATAAACAATGGAAATTAGAAGCTCATCTGTTTCACATTGTAATAATGCACAGAGACCTTTTGTCCTCACAGGACATTCTGAAATGGATTTTAAGTGCCAAGTCTCAATTCATTAAACCTATGACATTGCATTCATAAAAAAAAAAAATAGTTTATCTGATTATAATCCAGTCTTCCTGTTTGCTTGCTATTATTATACTGAAAGAGGAATTGCGGGTTTTTCTGCTCATCTGCATGGATTCCCTGAGTAAAATAATTTTACAAATCTTATTAGGCTGACAAAGAGCTCCATTAATATCATGCTAAGGATCCTACTTCAGATTACTCAGGGTGGTTTAATTGGTCTGACAGCTACCTTTACAGAAGCAAGCCACAATCAGCTTCAGATGCATGTGCTTGGCAGCTGTGAAACTACCTGCCTCAGGCAGTCAGTCCTTCACCAAGTACCACTGGCCTAGGAAAGCAAATCAAAAAGATTCATTGCTATTTTTGTAGCAAGCTCATGATGATCACACATACATACTACTTGAAAGGAACTTAAGAAATTTAATACAAAGCAGTCTTCCATTATGAAAAGTCAGTTGGAAGAGTCTGTTGAATTTCAGTAACAGGAAGAAATAAAGGAAATGCAGGACTCATCAGCTGTTCCTGTAAGGTTTCAGGTCGTAGTTCTAGTAGTTCTAGTTGTAGTTCTAGTCTCAAACACTAACGGATTAGTTCTGCACTACAGAGAAAGTTTGAAGTAGAGGACTAAGCCAAAAGCTGACTCAATATATGCTTTATAGCATTGCACTCTCCCATCTGCAATCTTCCACTCTCTTTTCTATTACACATCCTGCTTAGGCATAGACCCTTTTCTGTAATCACAAATTACATCCTGAAATAACCAACATTTGTACCACATGCAACACCCTAACTCTGAAACTTCATCTCTGGTTTTTCACTCCACGGAAGTATAAAAAAATGCAACTTGTTGGGAGTTCTCCTCCTCTGAACATACTGCACATTTTTTCTGTTTGTGTTCCATCTTTCTATTTTGATCCAGTTTAGAATAGCTTAGACACCCCTTCATTTCAAAATGGTAAATCCTCCTTGTGGGAGCTCTGGGTAGAGAGAAGAGCTTGAACAATCCTCTGGGTTTCATTGTTAAAGGAGTTATTTTCTAGGAAAGCATAAAAATATTTTGTGTTTGGATATCTTTATAGAATGCACACAGCTTTTATAATGAAAGCTCAAGGGCTTTTTGGAGCAATTCTGGCATGATTACCAATTACTGAAATGTAAAAAATGCAGGAAAACACCTTTTTTGTTAAAAACTAGAAACCATTAAATTCCAATTTTCCATGCATTCGGTGTAAGCAACTCGTGCCACAGGGAACTAAATGTGTTTGGTTTGGCACTACAGTACCAGAAGCTGCAGAACAGATAAGCAAGAGAAGCAGAGGGAAAGCTGAAAAAACAGAGTAAATCTGTTTGTCAGATACATGTAAAACACTGATTGTTTTCAAGAACAGGCACAAATCTTTGTTATTAAATACATATTTCATCCTACTTTACCATATGAATTAATCACAAGAAATGCTTTTGAGCCACAGTCCAAGCGGTGTAGTAATAGAAAAGTTTACAACATCAAGGAATAAACAGCTGATAGATCACCCAAACAGCTCCTACCCCTAGTAAGACTGTCCTGTATCTTAATGCTCACACACTTGAACTTCTATTTACGTAACTTGCATGTACTCAAATAAAACCTTGTGTTTTGTTGATCATCTGTCACTTCCAAACAGAAAAGAAGCTCCATGGTCATCAGCAGTATAAAACAGCTAATAATTTGTTGTAAAACATATTTGCGTAATTGATAAAACTATATATTTGTAATAAAACTACTTTATTACCCAAGTAAATTTAACAGAAAAGGCAAACATAGAAATGACATGAATCTTTCTTCTTCCCCTTCTCTTCATGCATTTATTTGGATGTGAGCAAGCAAAGTGCACTTGCAGCCCAGAAGGCAAATCATATCTTGGGGCTGCATCAGAACAAGCGCATCCAGCAAGTCAAGGGAGGTGATTCTGCCCCTCTACTCTGCTCTGGTGAGACCCCACCTGGAGTTCTGCATCCAGTTCCGGAGCTGCCAGTAAAGACATGGACCTGTCGGAGAGGGTTCAGAGAGGGCCACCAAGATGATCAGAGGTCTGGAACACCTCTGCTATGAGGACAGGCTGAGAGAGTTGGGGTTGTTCAGGCTAGAGAAGACTCCCAGGGAGACCTTACTTCAGCCTTTCAGTTCTTAAAAGGAGCCTATAAGAAAGATGGGACCGACTTTTTAGCAAAGCCTGTTGCAATAGGACAAGGGATAATGGTTTTTAACTAAAAGAGGGAAGATTCAGACTAGATATTAGGAAGAAATTTTTTTTCTAATGAGGGTGGTGAAACATTGGCACAGGTTGCCCATAGACCATGTCTCCATTCCTGGAGACATTCAAGGCCAGACTGGACGGGGCTCTGAGCAACCTGATCTAGTTGCAGATGTCCCAGCTCATTGCAGGGGGGTTGGACTAGATGAGCTTTGAAGGTTCCTTCCAACCCAAACTATTCTATGAGTCTATACTTTTTAGACAGTATCTTTTATGTAGTAAAACTACAAGAGAAAGCTCAGTATTCTCAGCCTAACAAAAATAAGTTGCTTTAATTGGAAAAGCCTGTGACTCCAACAGAGCAAGCTATATTCACTACTTCTCCAAATCAAAGTCCTGACACCCAACAAGGTAGTCAGACATTGTATAAGTGATTAAGAATGGGATCCAGGTAATGTAATACAAATATAATTCACAAGATAATGGACTTTAAATGCCAGGATGGCGAGCATAAATTGAGGAAGACAGAGAAAGCTAACTCAGCCCTGGTTTAGCTTCACTGACTTCAAATACAATTCTGAGGAATAGGACATATGCAGGCACAGTGTTAGTTTGAAAGGTGCCTGTATTTTGACTTATGTTTCTGTCTTACTCCTTGAAACCTTATGATGTTATTATTTAAGAAAATAAAACAACTAGCTTATTTGATGTAAGGCAACATAAAGAAATATTGCAACATAAAGTTGGAACAAAAAAATCTATAGAGATTTTAATACAGTCTGTGGTCCCCATTTAACCTTATCAATAGCATTTTTCTTGTAAGAAAGATTTTCAAAACTTAAAGAAAACACATAATTGTTAGGTCAGTGAATACTGTATTTTAAAACCACATATATGTTTCTGACAGTTCCTACCAAAATACAAGCTCAAATACAAACTAATCTTTATTCAAGTACCTGAATAGGGACATTATACACACAACTATAAAAAAAATGTATTGCAGTCTACTGGTGGATGAGTATTGAATTCTAACTACTTCATTTGTCTTGTGTGGGAATGTAATAGATGTCCTGTAGCATTAGGAGATTTTGATAACCTCATGCTCAAGCCTTTCATCTCAATGATCTGAGTACAATAATGAACTACTCAAGACACATGTTCCAAATGTTCATTTGTCAAATAACAAGCAGTCTGTCAGTGTATTTATGTTCCCCTCATGACATGCCTGTAGGTAATTTTAGAGAGGGAAATGTGACTAGAAGGAAGACACCCAATTAGGACAGAACTTTAAGGTAGAGCAGAGACTAACAAACAAGGGAAGGACATAGGATCACAGAGGTCACACAGTAAGACACCAACAGAAGTTACAAAATCTAAGTAGTCTATTTCTTCTTGCTAATGAAAACTCCCATGAATAAGTGGGATATCATTATCTTCTGGAAGGAGAGGGAGGAGGAATGATTTTCCAGAGCTTTTATAAAATACTATACCATTCAGTGAGAACTAGTGATGCTACTTAAAACGGTTTTCTTTTTGGAAACTTGAAGAAAGGAGCAGGAGACTTTTTTGAAGATACTAAAATGAATGCCATGATTAAGCTTACTCTCCAGTAAGTAACATGCATTCGTTCGTGAAACAATTTGGTTGAAGCACTATTTATAACACAACAAATGCCTTTTTATTTTTTATTTTTGTATCATGTCACTTCTCACAAATGGAGGTTACATGCAACACTCAAAATGCTCAAAAACTGAACAAAACTTACCTTCTCTCTACTAGCAAGCGAGCTTGCTCCCTCTTCCACCTAAAGTTGCCTCAAATGTAACTCTAATGTTTTCAGTCTATCATATATAATAGAAGGCACTCATTTGAACTCTGTCATGTTTCACAGCACAAAGCCCCCCCCAAAAAATAAAGGCTATAATAGAGTACAATATCTTTAATTCACATCCAAAAAGGAAAAATATTTTCCTATAGATCTGGGGTGTTTACTTGTTAATTTATAGAAATCACCATCACTAAATCATTTTAAAAAGAGTTAAGAGTTGGCAAAGCCAACTTAGTTTCCAAACATGTCTCTGTAGCCCAGGATGGAGGTGGCAAGGTGGGCATCAGGGAGCAGAGGAGCACACTGTTACTGTCTGGATACATCAGCTTCTGGTACACATGAAATCCTTCCAACTTCCCATTGAACATGGGTCACGGTGTGAATTTTGGGGTTATCCCATGCAGGGAGAAGAGTTGGACTTGATGGTCCTTGTGGGTCCCTTTCAACTCAGGATATTCTATGATTCTGCTACAGAAAAGTAGTACAAAAACATTGGGACAACTTAAGCATTTACTATTAACTTGGCTAAAATTCCTGTGTGGAACACGTTTGTTTTTAGTAAATATACACTTCTGTGATAACTGATTGTCATTAGACTGCCAGTTGACTTATTGTGGTGGTCTAATATAAACTCATTTTAGATACAGGTGACAGAAACAAACATACAACCCAACACATACGTATTAATACAAATAATAATTAGTAAAAAGACAAAAATATCCTCATAAACATATCTTATGTTTAAGTAGTCAAAGTTGCTGAAGCAACTACCTTAAGGAACATCTGGTTTTAATAATTAATTTGAAATATCTGTTAAATTATGTGAAAGTATCAAGATTATGCTTTTGCGTTTATCAGGATAATCACTCAAGGACTGAAATAAATTCAACTAAGTAATCATTCTACACATCAGCTTCATTTTTCTATTTATGAGGTCTGTCCCTCTATTTCTAGCAATAAACAAGGTCTAGTAACCCAATCCTTTCTATCTGAAATCAGACCCCTCGTAAGATGCTTTTGTTCTGCCTTCTTGTGAAGACCAGCTCCTATAATTCCAGTCATAAGCAACATTTTTTTTTTTTTTAACTGAAAAGAAAGGCTGCAAATCCAAGATAGTAAATTGTATTTGGTAATTTCAGGGGCTATGTTATTCAAGAGAGTCATTTATCATTTTAAAAAAAAAAAAGTCTTTCCTACCCTCAGCTTTTGAAATTCTGTACCTTTCCTGATATAAACTACATTGCCCCAAATGCCATAAGGATTTAGCTAACAATTGTCTGGGAATTCTTTTGAGAGAATAAGATGTATGTGCATGTGTATACTACAAGGAATAGGATAAAGGCCTGAAATTTTTCCTGTTCATGAACTTAATCTGAAATATTCATGTTGATGACATTACAGTAGAATGACATTGCTCTCAAATGCCAAAGTTTTCAGTGGATAAAACGGCAGAGATGAATGCACGTAGTGATATTTTAAGACATCACAAAGATACTGTAAATTAACTCTTGCCAAGAGAGACAGAGTAAATAACTCCAAAATATTAAGTGCCTCTGCATACACTTACAAATGCCAATATTCCCCACAGAAAAAAAAAAAAAGGATTATTTCTGGATTTAAATAGTGCTTATGAAGTGTTTGCATAGTAATTCTTACACCAGGACAGCAGACAATATTTCATTTATATGGGTATCTGCTACTTATTCTAGTATTTAACTTCCCCCAAATTGATATTTTCTCTAGTGAACAATCAAGGAACAAGTGTGGTGCAGGAAAACATCTTTAAACTCTTCCTCTTTGCAGGTTGATATAAAGTTTCCACAGACATCCACAAAGCAAGTCCTGGCTTTTAATGTCGGTTCTGGATTAACTGTTGCATAATTTCTACAGTGTTTTACAGGGGCTTTGTGCAGCCTATAAGACGAATGCCTAGGTAACAGATATATATATATTAAATAAAAAAAAATAAAAAAAAAAATCAGTGGGGGCTGGGATTTCTCTTAAGCCATCCGAATTTAATTAGATATGAGTGCAACTATTACCTTCTTTCAGGCGGCTGATATGATTAGCCATGGATATTTTTTGAGCTACTGTTAGTTATTGTATATTTTGGTTCATATTGTAATCTCAGCTGGGCTTTAGTTTGCTAGCGGTCTTTTATCCTTTTCAATATACAAAACCTGCATAGATATATATATATATTTTTTTTTTTTTTTTAACAACAACAACAAAAAGCAGCTAACAGAGCCTTAAAACAGCTGGTGCCCAATCTGCAGTTCGGAGATAAATTAGATATTCATGTTAGCTTAGAAAGTGGGTTTTAGTTTATTTTTGTCCCACAAGTTGACATGAATATTTGAAGATTTTAAAAGGAAGGATCTTGACCATATTAGAATGCAAGGAAGATACTGGTTAAAAGGCGTAGGGGATATACTGCAAGAACAGCCAAACTTGAGGAAAATAGCTGAAACATAAATCCACTTACAGCTTCCAGGTCCCAGAAGGTATTTGGGTGATGTAGCAAAGGAGCCCATGGGATCAGACAGATTGCACAACAAATGACCCTGTTATACTGTATAATGTCACACAGCCATCATTGGCATGGAACAGTTATACGTTGATCCTATCTTGCAGAACAAAATACATACATGAGAGACTGCAGATTTACCACCCTGGCCCCTAGAACTGCTTTTGCCTTTGGGCAGACTGTATTTGAGGCCAGGAGAATGTCCTGAATGATTGATTTTAATTTAAATAGGAGGTAAGAAATAATCACCTTGCCCCAGAAGACCTTCTGAACTACACAGTTTTTAATGTCTTCAAAAACAAGTGCTGTATAACAAAATTACCCCTACAGGTATGCAGAGAATCAAGTTGTTTGAGCCATGAGAAAAGGCAAGCGTCAATATCATTACCTATAGGATGACAGTGGCAAAATAGAAAAAAATTACTGAGAACATCAGGCAAGTAGAAAGAATAGCAAGTGTGCAAAGGTATTTTTAGAAATATCTTTCCATTTTTATAATTCAATAGTATTTGTAATAAAAACATCAGAAATCTTTCCATTCAAAAGATTGATTCATCTTTCAGATTTTTCACATTAGCACAATAACGAACACAGCTGTCTACAGATTTTATTATGAATTAAAATATACACAACATGGGGAAAAGAAATAGTGAAGCTTTCAAAAAGACAACTGTTTCCACCATAATTTAATTAAGTACTAATTTTAAGATATCATCAAGGCACTTCAATAAAAATAATATGACTATTCACAGTAGGGTTAACAGTGTAACCCTGATTTAAAAAAAAGAATAAAGTCAGAGACTAATTCATATTGATCAGAATGAAATATATCCTGGAGTGCTGTGTGTCTTGCACTAAGTGGATTTTCAGCATTTCTAATACACTTCCTGCCAAGACACAAAGATTTCCTCTAGGACTGGTGTGGATAACTGTGTCAATGCAAATCCAGCCTACTAGGCAGTGGAGGATTTTATTGGCTTGTTGCCTTAGAGAGAAGCCAAACTGAGCCTCGCATTTCCACTTTCCTTTGAGATGCAGCTATGGAGGTGCAGTCTGCCCAGAAGGAAGAGCACAAAGGAACATGCATGTACTGCTGAGACGTATTAACATATTCTGCTCATGTTCTGCTGTGTTGGCTTGCTGCTTACCTGGCAACAGCAGGAGCAGAGATGGCTTGTTCCAATGGATATTTACCTGAACTTCCAAAACACAGCCCTTCTCTATCCCAGCAGAAAATAAAGCAGCATGACTCAGAGAATAAATAAATGCAATAATAATTGAAGGGAATCAGTGTTGATAATATCTTATATTAAATGCTCTGCTTGCTAGTAGTTTTCTTAAGGGTTATGTACAATCAATACTTTAAACATTCATGTCTCTTCACCTTTATCTGCAGTTTTTATTCTTTCTAGGTTTATCTCCACTAGTCCCAAAAGAAGTGCAGAGGTGGCAAGCATAATTCAAGTTTCATGAAAGTGATCAGTCAAACAGTGTCTGCAGACTCTACACAGGTTCCTCCCTACTAAGAGAAAAAGCTTTCATATGAGCTAGTATGTTTAAAAAAATCACCAGAGAATCCCAGTAAAAGAAAGATCTCCCTCGAGCCTATAATGTGGAGTCTGCAATTACCTGTTTCCTCATTTCTAGGGCTCAGACTTGAGACTGACAACAGAGTTCCAGCAGTGCATACTGACACACTGCCTGAACACTGACAATTGGTATTTCCGAGTGCACACCTCTATTCCTTGCTTTACTGCAACAGTATAGTAACACCATAAACCATTCTCCATCCCCTTCTTTTATAAAGACATTAACTGCAATTACGTTATTAATTCAACAGGAAGCAGGTGCTAGCTTCAAAGTTAATGAGAATGGAACACAAGCAGTGTTTTGTTTTCAGATTAAGAATTCCCTAGAGGAATAGCAACTTCATAAAATCACTTGCAGAAACAGACTCTGCCACTCTGCAGGAATAGTCCAAACCTGAGCACAATTATATTACTGTGTTCAGACTATTCCCATGGAACACTGGTTCAAAGGGCAATTGAATAATCAGAAGCTATATGCAAAAGGATTCTTCTTCATACATCAAAAGAAAATAAGGTTCTAGGAAGTGGTGTTTAATAAAAAAGTTTTAGAAGAAAATCTGAATGCACCTTATTCCTACAGCGACTATTCATATTTCCGAGGTTTCCTCACTAAATTTGTTTTGTTGTGCTTTTATCAAAATTATCTTCTCGGTGCTGCCTTACTTCTTTCTTGCTGGCCTTAGAAAGTTCATCGTTGTAGAGCTGTTGTATCCATTTGGTTACATAGAAAGGTATTGAGCCTAAACCACAAGTTGTTTCCAGAGATGATATCAAACTACACTGGCAAATGAAGTACCGAAATTTGTTTTAAGAGACAGAAGCTTCTATAGACTTTTCCACAGTGGGACCTATAACAAGTTGTTACACTAAATACATAATTCTTTTTACATTTGCATGACCCAAGAAACTCCAGAGTTACTGCAAAGCCCCATTTATTTCTATTGATTTAAGAGTAATCATAGCACTATAGCACTATGCTGTTACAGTGTGGCCTAAAAACCCATAAAAGTTTAGTTTCTTAATTTTTTTAAAGGAGCAGGCCTTTCTGTCATTAAAAAATCCAGTACTGAAACATTTATAAAAATCAGACAAAGCAAGAAAAACAAGCCTCAATTTAATAGATATGGCAACTATTATAAAAAATATTTGCTATACATCAAATGAATCCTAGAGTTTCTAACTTCAGTTATTTCAAAATTATTTACTTCCACTGCAGTTTCTCTCTATCATCTTTATCTTAGGGGTTATTTGTTATTTAGGGTGGGGGAAAAAGAGTAGAGAGAAAACATATTCTGATAAGTGCTTTGTTTGCAATGAAGTACTAATAATTAAGGACATAATGAGCTTATTTCAAGTCATATAACATAGCAACATCGTTACAACCAACTTTTAGCCCCAAAAACTAAAAATATGCAAAACACTTCCAGACAGGAAACACAGGCAGGCAGAAAGCAGCTGTTCAACCACAAAGATGTTATATTAATGTCAAATCTTACTCCTGTTGACAGTGCTAAGATAGCTATGAAAAATCACAAGTAGTAAAGACCTCAGTTTGAAAGCACCTTTGAAAAATGATTTCTCTGTAAGCATAAGACACCCTAAAATGACCCAGAACAAAACATCTGTCTGTTGACTTGCCAACAGCGTCTTGTGAAGCTTTCCCAGGACCTCAGTGACATGCTCATTACTTGTGCTGAGCCAAACTGGTCTTAGGTAAAAACGATTCCAGTCTGCCAATACAGGCGCAACTTGCCCACATGTTTGTGCCCTGACCTGAAACCGTACATGAAGAGAAATTTTATACTAACATGTTTTCAAAGATGAGCAAGCCAAAGCAACGTGGGCAAAACAGAATTTTGCCTTTGGAGGCTGAAGTAAGCACTTGCTAGCTGCAAGGGCAATCTCATCCATTAGTCATACTTCTGCATTTGGGCATGCAGCAGAGTGTTTCCTACAACATGGGAAGCTAAGCTAAGGAGTAATGCTGTGTATGAAATTGTAAGAGTCGGTCTGAAGAACAGTATTTGCCTGAACACTGTTAGGAGGGACTTAAAGAACAGAATGCCCTGGTAGAAGGAATTGGATAATGACTTGGGGAGAGGCCTGAAGAAAGAAATTGTGTTGCACAGGACTTTCCGACCGGGGGGCTGTGAGAAACAATAGCTGCAGGTGGATTTCACTACTGCCTCAGCCAAACTCGCCTCCCACCCCCTAAAAGGAATTGTGCTATGAAGGCCTCTCTGACCTAGGGACGATAACTGCTGTCCAGAAGACGGATTTTCACATGTTGCCTGAGCCAGATTGCCCCCCAACCTCCTCCCTGCAACAAAGGCCTACGAAGAAGAGCATGCACAGGGGCTCACCAAGGGTTTTGAAGTCACCCAACAGACCGGCAAGAGACCCCTGAAAAGTGGCGGCACAGGCGCAGAAGGGTTCTGGTGAGCGAAGCGAGGACTCTTTGGGCCTGTGCAGTTAAGCCTGGATTGTGCAACATAGGTGAAGATTGGCCTTGATCTATGGGAGTGAGGGGGGGTGAAGAAGCATAAAAGACGACTCCTAACTGGACATCATTGAGATCTCCCCACTGAGGGATCCTGGACCACGACGGAGGACCGGCAGGACTCTTCACACATGACCGGAGACCAAAGGGATGCCTTTGGGACTTGTTCGGTGGTAACCAACCCTCTCTCCCCCTTTTTCTTTTATCTTTCTTTTTTCCTCCACTCTTTCTTTCGCGTGCTGCTTTGCAGGCAAATTAATAAAGTAACACTGATTGAATTATAACCCCTTGGCAGTTTGGTTGCCTTAATTTTGCACCCTGAGATCAAGGTAAATGAACCATCATGAGTCCATCACCGAATGGACTGTGACAGAAATCCCACCCTTCTGATGTCCCAAAAAAGTTTCTGTGAATGAACTGTAATTTTGGTTTGCTTTTAACTGGACAATAAAAATTATGCCATAGTTTAACGTAACCAGTGTTTTGTTCTCTGTGCAAACAGACCGTATACTTAGAACAGTCAGTTCTTGTGTGCTGCTGTCAGCTGACATGATCAAACATGGTATTAAATATCCTCTTTATATATTGAAACAGGAATAACAGAAATTTTACATTCTAGGGCTTCAGATACTATGAAATAGGGCAGAAATGGCCGCAGTGAACAGCTGCAATAGACAATAGCCTATGTCAGTAGAAACAGCCATCTCCAAGAAATTCTATTCCCTTTCCCAAGGTGTGTTTAAGATTGGCAGAAGGTTCCAGCATTTCCTCTAGATTAGATGCAGAAATTGTCTTCCACACATGGAAGTTCCTCAAAACCCTCCTGGCTGCTTACTGGTCCTGATCTTATTTCAAAAACCAATTAATGTCTTCAGGACAGCTCCCTTATTCACATCTTGGTGACAGTTCAGAAACATAACATCCACTGCTCTGAGGCTTTTTACTTGTATCTACCCACACACTCCAAATGACATGACTATAGTACACAATGCCAGAGAAAGCTGTTATTTCTGACTTACACAATTCCAGAACAAACTAGTACAACTTAAGTTGCATTCAGTGATTTACGCAGATCTATGGTCTACATACTACGTAATAGAACCTCTTCACAATTATTAATCATCAAGGTGAGAAAGGTATCATCAAGGTAAACTTGTTCCTGAAGACTGGTGATCAAACTGGCAATGGAGCATAGGTCTACTTAGTACCATTTCCCAGCACTTGAGTTACTTGACTCTTCTTGCTTCCTTATCTCAACTTGTTTGCTGCGCAACAGCCCTGCAACATCACATTATGCCAACAGTGGGTACATAGTGCCACAGAAAGCTTCCAGTCTTCTCTTGCCTTCTTTTTTGTAGTCAATCTCTCACTGATTGTTTATTCCATGAGTCATGTTATCTTTAGATTTAAATAATTATAGAGAACAGAAGGCCTGTATTTTACACCTTTTCACGGAGCGCGTTAAACATACACACCTGCCTCCAACACCAAAGAAAGAACACTGTTCTCTAATCTTGCTATCTAATCATACTTAAGCAGCAAAACTACAACTTCTCATAAAACATAGCAGCACGCTCTCTCCAACACATCTTTACACAGTAAAATGTCACTGAATTCCGAGACTGTACTCTACGCTTCAGATTTCGAAGATCAAAACCCAAAATAACTTTGCTCCAAAAACTTTGTGATAAAAGCCTTTCTGTTCCGTCAGTGAAAACAGGCTCTCAGAGAAGATCCAGCAGGCTTCATTTCATTATGCTAAGCCTTTTAGAAAAAGAGATTTAGATGGATTACCTTCTTCCAACAGCTTCAGCTAAATGGCTGTTCTCTAGAGAGTAGAGACAGGGTTATAATGCATGCAGCTTGGCTCATCGCAAAACTCTTCTGTTGTGCCATTGTGACACAGACTGCTCTGTTACACCCAAAATGGAGAAGGCAAGTCAAAACAGAAAAAGAATAGAGGTCAAAACACCTTGAGAAATTTAAGAATCAGCGTTTTTACTTTCAGACTGGGTCTTTTTAAGTGAGCCGTGGGCTTGTAAGTGAACCTCAGTGGCATCTGATATTCAGGCATCATCTTTCTTTCCCTCCTACTCATCTGAAAAATACTCTCCTAGCTTAAAAATAGACAATAACAGTAGGGTAATTAAAATGGACATCTAATGATAAGAAACCACCTGCACAACATGTACTCTATTAGTTTTACAATACAGGGCTTTCTGATTGTTAACACCATTGTTCCACTCTCTCAGAATAACTCCTGGACCTGCTGTGAGTTAAGTACGACTTGGGAAGGCATAGTTCTACTGTAACATGTATTTACACCAATTTTTTATACAGAACTTCAAGAACCAATGAAGGGTCACTTCAAAGAACTGAAAGCAAACAAAAAGAATGAGAGTCAGCATGTTAACCGTCATGAAGCAGTAGGAAACAGAGTCCTGACAGTCATTTGCCACAGTGTTTTTGGAGACATTCAAAGACAGGCTAAAGTCAGTGTTAGTCATGGAGGAACAGCCATTCTCAGGCTTAATGTACCCCTGCATGAACCGGGTTTAACCCAGTTCCTAGCTCAAGTTACAAAACCTTTCCGATACCTTAGTAAGACATTCAAATATTATAGTGCCAGTTCCCAGTGGTTGGAGTAATAGTTCCAGGAATTTTATCAATAAGGAAGTGACCTCATGTTTAAGACAACCAGTTCTTTATTCCATCCCTTTTTATAATACATGCTTTTAGAATATATTGTAAAAATATGGCAGTAATTCACTGGTGTAATTTGAAAGCAGTTAACTGATCATCATGTGAACCAGGACACAGAGGGTCTTGAAAATAATGCAGTTGGAGTCCTATACCATCCAAAGAATATCAAATATCCCATGAAAGTTTATTGTGACTTGTTTCACAGAAGGAAGGCATTAGACAATACAAGTTAAATGACATCCTTCACAGATTTAGTTATTAAAAAATAATTAAGATTTTTTTCTTTTATAAAACCATCATCATGCAACAAAAATCTGCCACACTCTCATATTCTTGCATTCACTTGAACAAACCCTGTCAGGCATATCATCATTTTTTTCAATCACAGTTTGAAGAATTTCTCACTTAATGAACTTGTACCTTCCCAGTTAATCCTACACTCCAGAGTCCCAAGAACGTGGTAAAGTTTAGTAAAAATCTCACAATAACGAGATCATCTGTTAGTCAGTCCAGGTTACAAACAATGTATAAGACCTAATGTTTATCACTTTTGTCACTTGAAACTGGCCAAGAAGCAAAAAATCTCCATGTTACTTCCTGTCTCTTCAGCAAACAAGGAGTCCTGAATTCTGTTGATCCTACGAGACTGGTATCCACACATTCTTCATGTGAACTTCTATGAGTGTCATTAGTTAACAGTACTGCTGTCAGAGACAGGGTAGTACTCTGGGACTGGAGACAATTAACCCTTCACATTTAGAAGCAGCTACTTAGGCTTTTAATGACACATTTAATATTACAAGAGTCTGTTAGAAAATTCAATTGGCCTAATAAAAGTACCAGGAAGATTTTACAGTTCAGCACTATCCTATTCAAAATTGTTCACAGACAATAACTACCATTCATCTCGTGAAGGAAATACTTAAAAGTACAACTCACTGACATGTTATCTGCTACAAGAGATGCCACAAAAGGAAGTCCCTTAAAAAGAAAACACATCTTAAGCAAAATAACTGTAGCCTGTGCCTAGCGAACGAGAAACTTTATCTATTAAAATTTATCCTATGCTCCCATTGATTTTCCTGCAAGAATGTATATGACGACATGCATGTTGTCAAGATTTCCCCTGGCATGGCTCAAGATGACAGCGGAAAAATCCCATTCCAACCAAAAATTTATGTGTGTAATCTAGGGGCTCTGGTTCACAGGGCAAGGATTTCTTAGGCAAAGTAATACCACTAATAACCACTGTTAATGATTACTCACATGCTAAAAATATTTTTTCCAGAAAGCTTTTGTCAGATTCAAACAAAACCTGCGGTGGTATCAAGATGGTAAAATTTGTCATGAGGACATGAGACAATGACTAAACTTATCCAACTCATGCCTGATAGCAATAGAAGTGGTGAAGTCTCAACAGTTTACACACATCGCCCTCCTGCATGAGCTGCAGTGAAAATAATTTTAGAAACTACTTCTGAGCTCATGTAAGTGTATACAGCACAAAAAGCTTTATTCTGAGAGCATATTTAGAGCACAGCTCATCAAAACCTCAGCATACACTACTCTTTGCTGTCATTAAAATGAGACAAGCCAAACAGCAAACCATCTTGCATAACCAGTTGCTTAAATAAGATACAACAGAGCATATGCTGTTTTTCAAACAACTACCCAGCATTTCGATACAGTTGCTCTTTCATCTTACATTGAAACAGCAGTTATTTCCACCATCTGAAGCTATTTAATACATTTCAGCTTCCATCTCTCTAAAAACAGATTAGGCTTGTATAAACGCTAGTTTCATGATTTTATCATCAGGCAAAACTGATTTAGTGTCTCCAAAGAAAGATCCCTTCTCTTTTCCCATATCATCAAAAAAAAACCCTTTACAACATCATATGCCCGGCCTGAAGTACTTGCACCTTAGAATTGGAGCCCACATAAGCGTCAACTGGTAAGAAACAGCAATCATGACCATCAGGGAAGCCCATTTTTCACACATGGCCCTCACCAGCAATACCCAAGAAAGAAGGGAATCTGTTCCTCAGCCTTGCCATGGCCATCATAAAGCCGAGTGTATATGTCATCCCACAGAGCAACAGTCTGTTGGCAAAACGAAGACTTATTCTCATGACTTTCAATGGCATCTCTGTGAGAGCCTGAAGCCTTTGTTCCAAAGGTGAGCATTGCCATTTGCGTGGAAATAAAGATAAGGTCATGGTGTAACAGTTAAATCAAACTTCTTTGATGAAATTTGCTGTTCATTTGAAGTGTGACACAGCCTTAGAAGAGCCAGCATTTCATATATTCTAAATGGTGTTTAAGCTTACATACAAATTAGGAAAAAAAACTGACTAAACATTCTTATAACAACTTTTATAATGATGACATTACATTAAAAACTTAAAAGCAATTAAAAAAATTTTAAAAAAAAAAGGAAAATATATCAGATTCCTCCACTGTTTCGATCTTGTATTTTGTAAACACCCTGGTCTAAACAGAAGTAGATGATAGTATCCTAATTTCATACAAGTGTAAACCCTTGTTTCAATCTGGCCAGAGATTATTTAACTCAGACTTAACTCTCATGTAAATCTAGATCAGTTCGTTAGGTATCAATCTTCATATTACATTTCAGAAACAAATATTCCAGCATTTACCTCAAGCTGTATGTCATTCCTACTCAAAACTAACCTACAACATCAATTTATGTCAGCCATATTAACATCTGACCTCACAATTTATAATCATCTGTGAGAGTTTTTAGTCTCTTTTTGTCTCTCCCCATAGTGCTTCTCTATTCGTACTGGAAAGAAGTCCTGTCTAGAAGAATATAACAAGTGGAAAATACATGTCTGATTCTTCCTTAGGGTTGGGCTGGTTCAGTCTTTGGCTCCAGGCACTGTAGGATCTCTTTAAAAATTATGGCAGCAGGCAGGCTACGCTTTGCCTGTCTGTCCATCTCCTGATTTTAGGATATCTGCAAAAAAGTCACAAAGCAACATATCACACAAATTAAAACCTTTACTAAATAATTGCAACAGCGTCATCCCTCTGATCAGTCATATGTACGTTATAATGAGCTGTGTTTCCACAGCAAAAATTGAACAACATTCAAGCTCATTATCTTTCCGATATGAAATGCAAGTTCTAAACCACAAACCCTTCCTGTACTTGCAACATGCTGTGACTGAACCAATGTATCTGCCAAAAGTCAAGAGGTTTTAAAGAGCTTCAAACAATTTTTTCAAAACCTCTCCACTCCAAATCATCATATTTAGATATTGCTAAACTACATATTGTGCATGCATCTGACAAATTAACTCAATAGTGCATGATTTTAGTGGTTCAGCATAATTAACATCACAGCACAGCTTACTATTTGCAATGGTATTTGTTATCAATAAGGTGCAAATACTCTTCAATAAAAACACTAACAATAATAATGTGGCACCTACTTAAATTTCCCAGGCACAATTCCCTGTCATTTTAAAATGAAAAGCATCGTAAGACTCCAGGCAGGCCAAGAATCGTACTTCAGAAAATCCGTACTTAACATGTCACATAGAGCAAACTCTCTCCGTCATGAAACTTCTAGCCAAAACAAAAATCAAAGCTTTTGATTCACTGTACTCTAAATAACTAGACACACCACACATAAGACTTGAATAATAAGTTGCTGCAGAACTGGTTCAGTCTTATGAAATATTGTGACTGATGGAGTTTGGGTGTGGTGGTGGTGGGGTTTTGTTCTTTGTTTTGTTTTTTGTTTGGGGTTTTATTTATTTATTTATTTATTTAGGTTTTCCCTGGAATGAGATATGTAACAGCACAAAAATATCTGCCCTGTGGAAACAAAAATAAAAAGATGTAATGGGATCAGAAGGCAGGAGTAGAATATGAACATGAAGTGGGCTTGTGATTCATTATGGAAAACTAAACCATGGCAATTCAGGCAAGATCTGTCATAACTATTGGCCAGGAATAAATGGAAGCGAACTGGGAGGAGATACACATACAGATTCAAAGATTCAAGTGCAAGGCTGCCATGACCCACAATATTATTTTGTTATTTGTTAATTTAACAAATCTACTAATTTCCTCACGCATTTGTAGGAATTATTATATTACACTTTCATTAACTAGAGCTATCACCAGTTGGCACAACAATGAAAAAGCCATGGGCTTTGAGCTGAAAATCTGAGTACCTGGGAAAGTTTCAACAAGGAAATAACCTTGTTATTTCTACAAATAATTTCAAAATCATGCTTTCAAAGCCAAAGCCCAAAAAGCAGTCACCAGTTTAATGGACTAGATCTATTACAGACCATGACATGAACAACAAATGTGAACATAGTACACTTTCTAATAGAACATATTCCCTCACGTTTTGGACATAAGCATCACAGTAAGAAAGGGATGATACCATTCTGTGGCACTGAAAGGACAACAGACATTTTTCTAATTTGTTTTTCTTTTGGGAAATTTTCTATAAGAGTACAGGCTAATACTATTTCCCACACATTGATGCCACTGAAACTGCAAATGGACCATCAGATAGGTAGTTACATACACACGTGATTCCTTCTAAGGCTTTTGCATTCTTCATGGGTAACACTCCTTCACAATTATTTTCTTGGTACAAATAGTAGAGTAATGACAGACACAAGGAAATCTCTTTTCAGTCCAGCAAATCTCCATACAAACCAATTTCTTCCATTGCAGAAAAATCCTCCAAATTTTAATATTAAGAGCTAGAGTAATATGACAACAACCTAATTCTAACTAACCCATATCCGACTCTTACTTTTCACTGAACCTTCCCCAAAGAAGACAATTTTCCCTTGTTAAGCTATTCACTTGATGGGGAGGGAGGAGGAGGTCCATCTGAGAAAACAACCTAGCTATAGAAAACTCTTAGAACACAGGCAAAGGATTACAATCTATGTGCCTATGTTAGGGGGACAAAAAAGAAGTTGTACACTGTTCACTTTAAACTTAGATTGACAGTGACAAAAATAGGTTATTTTTTCTATTGTTATCCAGACACTATTATTTCTTAAGAAAAAAATCCACTTTGGTAAATTAAAAAAAAAAAAAAAAAACACCACACAACCAAACTTCTGGAAGCTATACTGCATTTTAACTCTCAGCTTATTGTTCTGGGGTTGCAATATTTTTAGTAGGTTGCAGCTGAGACAAAAGGTAGGAACAAGTCATATTCATATAGCTAGATGTCTTGGCTTCTGAAAGATCAAAAACAAACCCTGGGTCACTTTTTCCTGCATAAAGACACTAACTAGGAAAACAATCCCAATGTTTTAGAAAGTCGTGTGATCTTTAAGTCAATGTCATGTGGTATTAGACTCCAGGCTTCACAACAAACTGATATGAATTAGCAGTTTAAGGGACTATTTGTAATTAATCAGTAAGTTATTCATACAGCCATGAACAGCTGCTCTGTAGGATTCAAGACATGATCCATGATATTTATAGAACATAATGCTTAGTCCTGCTTAAATGACTGTTAAACATTGCAAGTGAAAAGACTATTAGAATGCCACAAAAAAGTCTGTATGCAGGAACCTTAACCTAAGCTTCTAAAAATATTAAAACCTCAGTCACCTATGTTCCTGTAAATATTACCAAAAGCCAGCTTTTTTAGCTTTGGATAACAGCTATAATATTACTAAATTAGAATGGTTTTTAACTTTTACTTCAGAACAGAGACAAATGATACAGCAGAAGTAATTAATCTCCTAAGAAGCCTTAAAATTAGGACACAAAAAACTTTTGATGAATGAAATTTGTAATACCATTTGCAGCTGTGTTTTGCCTTCATTCTATTAAGATGACTGTTTCTCAGAGAATAATTTAATAAAACATAATATATGATATCTGTTTATCCTTCAGTTTCAAGACTATAAAGCTTCTAAGCTATCACTCATTCATATTTTCTTCATTTTGAATAAATGTTAATAAATAAAATAGTTTCATGTGTTTAGAAATATTTTATAAATGTTATACTTTGTAATATTGTCCAAGCTGATTTCTAGCTTTTACCTTGTACATTAGCTATATAATGCCTTGGTATCACAAAAATATAATATCATTTTGAATGACATGCAGTTTTTAAGGTAGTAAGTGTAGATAGCTATGATTCTGAAATGCTAGATAAACAGTTGACTTTTTCGTAGGGCGAAAGTACTTGATTTTTTAAAAATTAAAAATATTCCAAAGATATTAAATCAATACTAAAGATCATCTAGTTCAAACCCACCTGCCACTAGACCAGGTTGCTCAAAGCCCCATCCAACCCAACCTTAATCACTTCCAGGGACGGGGCATCCACAACTTCTCTAGGCAACATGCTCCAGTGCCTCACCACCCTGATGATGAAGAGTTTGATGACAAATAAATTGTTAGAATTCTGAAATTTTCATATATATCTCAGAATCTTTACAACAATATATTTCAAAAATGCCTGAGACATCAGTTTATGAAGATGTTTATTTTTGAAGAACTGCCCCAAATATCACTGTGAAAATGTTCATTATATGTGAACTAGAACAGTTTCAACATATAAGAGCCAGCTGCTGTACCACTTCAAAGTTCACAGATCAGATGCCATAAGTAGAAACAGAACCCTTGGTAATCCTTTAGATAACAGCATACCTGTTTATTTGCCCTAAGCCATAGCTTATTCTTTGTTCTGCCATGTCTTACCACCAAATCCATATTTTTTCTACTACCATGGGGATAGTAACATTGGCATTGATAAATGAAGAGAAAAAAAAAACAAACAAACAACACACACACACCAAAAAAAAACAAAAACAAAAAACACACAAAAAAATCTGCTCACTCCTGTTTCTTCTTTCTTTCTACTACAGTAAATTCCTATGTGGTTTCACTTTATTGAATACTGTCATTTATTTTCATTTAATAAACTAATTCAAAGGTCATTCACCTGCAAAGCTAAATCAGACAATGTTCAATGAATTCTGGTTTATGCCCAGATTTTGCCATCTTTAGTAATGCTGAGCAATACGTATCTAAAAGTATTTCCACTGGTATCAACATCAGTTAAGAGGCAGAAAATGGTTATGATTATTAATCCACTTAGTTTATGTAATAGATAAAGCATGTTGACTTTTTTTGCCATGTTTCGAACACTTAGAGCCAGACGTATGCTAAATGCCTATGAACACGTACTCAGACTGGAGTAAATCTAGTACAAAAATCATTTTCAGAACTTCATTTTCCAGCCAAACAACATAGCCTCCAATGTAGTAGAGAACCATTTCAGTAAAAGAACACACACTTAGCAGCTGCAAGTATTTTTGATCTAAACAATTTCCCAGAACTACCTTTTCTCAGATAACACACACACAGCGTGTAATGCAAACAGCGGATGTCATNAGTAGAGAACCATTTCAGTAAAAGAACACACACTTAGCAGCTGCAAGTATTTAATCTCAAAATAGCTGAAGAGAATTCACTTATTTGATAACACAAACAGCCAGCGTGTAATGCAAACAGTACAACCCAAAATATTATCTCCCAAGTCCAAATGGAATACATAGCAAGAACTACTGAAATGACGTCTGTATCCACAACCATATTTACAGAGATAGATGTTAGAACAACTGCTGATATTTCCGTATGAGCTTTTAGGAGCAAACAGCCCTTCCACTTTTACATTTTAATATCCTGTTGTCCTCAGTAGAAGGAAGCTACAAGTGGGTTAAGAAAGAATGAGATGAGCCACTGTGTGCTGTACCACCCAATTTATCCTTGCCTGCTCATGTCTTTCATCACTAGACATGAAAGGGGAGATTGCCCTATTTAACCAGGTCTCAAGTACTACTGGTGTTATCTATCCCTATGCTAAATCCAGCTGAAGACATTAAAACCAGAGCAGCAGGTATTTGCTATGCTGACCAAAAATAAAACTGTCAGATCACTTTCTTATTATATTCATTCTCCCCTTTCCTCCCTCCCCTGGGTTTTGTGATTAAGCATCAGAAAGTGTGGGGTTTACGCCCAAAGTTTCTCTTCTGATAGAGGACAGAGACCAGCCACTGAAAAAGTTACAAAACCTAAAGCAACTTGCAATATAGCTACTAATTTACTCTTCTCCAAAGCTACAGAATGTGTTCAGTCCACCTGAATCCCTCCTGTCCTCTGTGCCTCTCCAGAGGCGTGTCATCTCTAATAAATAAGGCTACATTAGTGTCTCAGCTGGAATCAAGATAGATAAAGCAATCCAAAATTGGAACAGATCCTTTAGGTAGGATAGAGAAGGGGAGAGTGAGGTTTGATTTTACTTTTAATTCCATCTTTCTCCTTCTTTATTTCTGCTTATGCAAGCCACCCCCAAAGACTAGAGATTATCTAAGCTAAGTCTCCTGGCAGAATATCAGCAAAGCCTTAAAGCTATTCCAAACTATATTAATATTAAATAAACAAACAAACAAAACCAAACACATTTCAAAAGACAGGAACTGCTAACAGAGGAGTCTGTTTCATGTCATGATTTAGAACAACATTAGGATTCCCAAAAGCTTGACAGCTAAGAAGCAGTTCTAACTACTTATCTTCTCATATATTTTTCTTTTCCTTATCAGGTCTAGTTAACAACCACTCACNGAAAAAAAGTACTGAAGCAGTTCTAACTACTTATCTTCTCATATATTTTTCTTTTCCTTATCAGGTCTAGTTAACAACCACTCACAAGCCCTCACCCTCCCTCTCTATATTTAGGCAGGGGAAGGTCAGCAGTAGCTTTCTACATGAAACTCTTGTTGAGACCAGAGTTCAACCTAGCATCTCACACGTCACATCAGCAAGGAGGTTTATGGCCCTGCAAACCAAAGTAAAAAGGAGCTTGCTAACTGTGATGCAGATTTGGAAGAAGTTACCTGGCCTGGAATTATTTAAATATTTGTAATGCATCTATAAATGTAACTTCGGGGTCCTGCAATCCAACTAAGAACGATGTTGCACAGTAGAAAGCATAAAACCAAAGTTCCTGCAGGAATGAGATAGCATCATTTGACATGCTTCTCCTCTCAATTAAAGATGCATCTAGAATGTGGGCTGGCCTGAATGTTCTCCTATTGTGAATCAAAAGACAAAAAGTAACAGATACTAAGATTATGGAAGCCATAATACTGTTATCTTGGGATAACTACTAAAATTTATTCACCATCTGTGCTAAGTCTGTTTTTCTCTTCCTATATGAAGCTTTATGTAGCTCCTATTTGGCTTGGAATGTTGAGTAATATAGCCAGCTATTTAGGTGTTCTGTCCAGACACTAGAAAGTGAAAACATCTAAAAATCATTTATACCGGCATTATTTTTCTCCTGAATACTTTTTTTCTTGTGAGTCCAAGTTTCATAAAAGTTAATATGTATAATATTATATATATTCTTCCTTGTTTCAAAATATTTCAGGGACAGTGCAAAAGTAAAGACAACACTGAGAGGTGAAAAAAAGGAGGGGTAGAATTGTTTGAAGACAGAAATACTTTCACTATAGCAAGACCAGACAGTTCAAAGTGTTCTTGTAAGACTCTGCAGAGCCTGGCTTTCTCAAGCACAAAGACACTGACTGCTTCAACAAACTCTTATTCACATGCTTCTGTTTCATCACGATATTCTAACCACATTTGCTCCAATACATTCAAGGTAGTTTTCCTTCAAAACTACCAGCATGTGAAGCTATAAATAATCATAGATATTTTAGCAAAATTTTCAAGACCCCCTTGTCACTTAAAAAAAAAAAAATTGGACTTCAGTACAGACATTGGCATGGTAGTGCCAACTTCTTCCCTGGCTGTAGAAGATTCAGTAACAGATTTCTTATACTTTGCTTTGTTTTAGACATGACACGGAGACCATTAAAACAGTCTGCAGAAGGCTCATCTGTTTAAATAAAAATAAATAATATTAAAGCTTAAACACTAAGAAAAAAATGGAAATCACAGAAGTATTCACTGGATGTAAAATGAACTTCCATACATGGTCTCATCATAATCATGGAAGAAATTTCTACATGGAAACAAGAAGTTAGTTGCCAGTTGTACAAAGATACAGAAAAACATCTCGACCCCCATTTATTAACATACAAGAAAATAAAAGGTTAAGCCAACAATGCGTTTCGAAATATGCAAAAATTTTGTCCTTCACACTTTTCCCTCCTTTGTCATCTTTGACACATCACTCACATTGCACATTAACAGACACAGTACCATTGCGAAGGAGTTCTGGCAATCTGGATGCTAGTGCTGCAGTAAGCAGGATAAGTTACTTTAATGCCACTTCAGACTGTGGTAATAATGGCTCCAGGCAAGTCATCAGCCAGTACAAGTGTTAACTATAATTTATCCAAAACATCAGGTCCCACAGAGTGGCTAAAACCTTTGTCTGAATTTGCAAGTGTGCTATAGCTCTCAGCTTCTCCTAGCATCTGTCTGGATGTGAAAGTCAACAGGCCTAAAACTTTGAATTCTGCAACAAAGAGTCCTGCAGCAGTGCCACAGAGAACGGGGCAACAGGCAGATAGTACACCTGGGGTACCAGTGCTGCAGTTTGGCACAATAAAACGTGCAATTGTGTAGCAGATCTGCAAGAGAACATCAAAAAGAAAGGTTTCTTCCTTGTTTTGAGGTCCTGAGCCTATAAAAGACCATGAGCAGTGCAGAAATAGGCTGCCCTACTCCCAGAGTCACTCTTACCGTATATGCTGTGAATTGGAACTCTGAATGAAACTAGTATTATCGGGAATTAATTTAAACAACAAAAAAATACCGGAAGTAAAACAACAGATATTCTCTCAGCTTGAAGAGAGATAAAGACATAGACAAGATGAAACAATCATTTCCCCAAAGGCTTGGCCTTTTTCTCTACAGGTCTTCAGTTAATTCAGGTGCAATTGAACTCCTGCTGAGGCATCTTTGCTGTTTGCATGACTTCCTGAGGAGTTACCAAGCAGCAACGTGACAAAGTGCTTCCCAAACAAGCCAGCATTTCTTGATCAACATCTTTTATTAACAAATGTCTTCTATTCATCAACAATGTATAAATTAAAGGGAACATAGCAATTAAGGATCTTTGTGTATATATGGATAAGTGAAATTTAAATCATCCATACCGACATACAGGTTGGCAGAAGCACCAGATCTGCCTTTCCAGAGTCTTCTGGATCCAGGAGTTAGCCACTGTAAGTCTCATGTTTATACAACCTCTGTGATAACTGAGGGTTAACATGAACACCTTGGACTCAACTCACCTTTGTAGAACATCAGGTTGCCTCTTGCAAATAAAGCAGTTTCTTTTGCAGTGGACCTCATATAAAGACATTATCAACAGAACAGCTTCAGCCAACCGATCTTGTATGTGGTACAGGCAAAACAAATCACAGTACAAGTCCACAGCTGATTCCACATGTCCAGGTTTTATTAGTCAACAATTCAAGAAAAGGAATGAGTACTGTTAAGCCCTAAACATTTCTATTCCCCAAACCATCACAGCTGGTAACTGGAAATAATTTTTTGCATGATAAAACAACTGGACTTTTATCACTGCACCTTTGGATTCCACTGCACTCAAAGCACAACATAACTTGAGAATTCGTTTGAGAGAGGTCTTCTGAGCAACAGCGACCCTGATTTACCTTATATACGAAAAATAAATTCCTACAGAATTTTAATGATTCATAATTCAGTGTTTATGATACTCTGGTCAGAGGGTATTTGCAATAGCTAACCATCTAGCCAATGCTCCACAGGCAGAATCAGCCCTCCTGGTGCTATTAATTGCATAGTTTCAAAACCGACAGGTAAAAGATCCTAAAACCATTAAGAATATCATTCACATTCATAAAGACGTATACTTGACAGGACTTAAACATCTTTATGTCACTGCCTACTATAATTCTGAGCTCATTGCTCCTGCAATATTAAGACCTGTAAAATCTCTTCTAAGGATTAAAGGATCACAGCACACTAAAACAGCTTTTATTCAAAGGGTTTGTTTCAAGAAGAGCACGAGTAAAATGGCAGGTGAATTATGGTATAAGACCAGCCTGGAATGTCGTCAAGTGAATTTCTCAGTAATGAAACGAATCAGCGATGCTGACAGATAAAAGCAAGAAAGATATGCATCAGTTTGTTAATTGTGCAAGTCTGCCCACTACTCCAAGTTTAATCTGTTTAGTTGCCACTATCCATAGCCTTCGTGGCAAGACCACTTCATCTGTCTGGAATTAGACACATCCTCTCTTCTCTTAGTGGGTGAAGCTTGATCAGACCAGCAGCGCTGGCATGGAGAACACCAGGTTATTCAAGTGATACATTCTAAAAAACCAACCAAACAAACAAACAAAAACACCAAACAAACAAAAAAACCCAAAACAAAACAGAAAGCAAACAAACAAACAAAACAACAACAACCACAGACAAGTAATTTTCAAGGAGACACATAAACAGTGTTAGAGCTCTTAATGACATAGATGCGCAGAAAAGCCAGATTACCAGGTACAGCCATAATGAACAGATAATAAAATAAATACACAAACCACTGAATGTTACTGGGTTTGGCTGGGATGAACCTTTCTTCACAGCAACCTGTATAATGCTGTGCTTTGGATTTATGACTAAAACAGTGTTAATGACATATTAGGTGTTTTAGATATTGCTGAGTGGTACTTGCACAGCATGCAGAGATTTTGGGATGGGGCATTTTGGTTAGTTTACTTTTTATTTTCCCTTCACTCTGCCCCTCCAGTGAATAGGCTGGGGGTACACAAGAAGCTGGAAGAGAACACAACCAAGAAGGTTGACCTGAATTGACCAAAAGGATATTCCATAACATATGACATTGCGTTCAGCAATAAACCCCCGGGAACGGAGAAGGAATTGAGGGGGCATTCATTGTTATGGCATTTGTCTTCACAAGCAACCATAATACATGTTGAGGCCCACGTACCAGGAACCATCTGGACGTCTGCTTGCTAACGGGAAACCATGAACAAATCATTAATTTTTATCTGCTTGCATATGCATATTTGCTTCACTTAAGCTGTCCTTATCTTGACCAGCAAGTTTTTCCTGTCTTTTGCTCTTCCATTTCTCTTCCCTAGCCTGCTGTGGGGAGTGAGCGAGCTACTGGGTGGGAGTTTAACTACTAGCTGGGGTTGACCCACCACACTAATTTAGTGCAAAAATAGAAATAGCTATTTTGAGTTCCGCTATCAGTAGATGGGCATTTTCTGGCTGCAATGCCCACTGAATTCATACTTCTTTTCCATCTAAATTCTCATTTAAATAAGCAGAAAGCACAACAGCAGCAATGCCAATGCAAATATGTATAGTCTGAAATTATTAATATTCTAAGAGAATACACTGTCTTCACAAACAATACAAAGTACTGTTTTTAAAGCATTTGGATTGAAAAGTATGCAGATTCACATTGTCACACATTTTGTAAGGTATATTAAAAAGGAAATAATTTTTCCACTCAAAAAAAATTTCAACAGGAACCAACTGCTCTAGTTGTAGTTTTTTTGAGATCAAAACTGAGATTAGAATCACAGAATCATTTGGGTTGGAAATGACCTTTAAGGTAATCAAGTCCAACTCTAAACCCAGCACTGTCAAGTCCATCACTAAACCATGTCCCTAGGCACCATGTCTAACACATCTTTTAAACACATGCAGGGATGGCAGCCCAAATCACTTCCCAGTGCAGCCTGTTCCAGTGCTCGACAGCCTTTTCAGGGAAAAAAGTTTCTAAACATCCAACCTAAGCCTCCTCTACCACAACTTGAGGCCATTTCCTCTCATCCTATTGCTTGTTACTTGGGAGAAGAGGCCAACACCCTCCAGGCTACAACCTCCTTTCAGGCAGTTGTAGACAGCAATAAGGTCTCCCTTCAGCCTCCTTTTCTCTAGGCTAAATAACCTCAGTTCCCTCAGCTGCTCCTCATCATACTTGTGCTCCAGGCCCCTTACCAGCTTTGTCACCTTCCTCTGCACTCTCCCCAGTACCTCAATCTCTTTAATGTGGTGAGGGGCCCAAAACTGTACACAGGATTCAAATGGGGCCTAGCCAGTGCCAAGTATAGGGGGACAATCACTTCTCTAGTCCTACTGGCCACACTATTCTTGATACAAGCCAGGATGTTGTTGGCCATTTTGGCCACCTGGGCACACCACTGGCTCATGTTCAGCCAGATGTCAATCAACACCCCCAGGTCCTTTTCTACCAGCAGCTTTCCAGACACTCTTCCTGAGCCTGTAGCCCTGCCTGGGGTTGTTGTGACCCAAGTACAAGACCCAGCACTTGGCCTTGTTACACCTCATACAATTAGCTTCAGCCCATCGATCCAGCCAGTCCAGCTTCCATTGTAGAGCTGTCCCATCCTCAAGCAGAAAAAGCCATTCCCCAGTGGCAGGGGCAGCTATCCTGCTGTCCTTCTGTCCTTTCAAGCAGGTGGCTTCAAGCAGGTGGCTTCAATGTCTGGAAAGACTGTACAACCTGGCACACATCCAGATCCATCTGCCAAAATTGTTGGCAGGAGTAAATAAGAGTAAAGTTTAGTTATCCAGAACAGTCCTCAGACCATAAACAGAAAGAAAAACATTTTCACAAATACCTGTAGGTACTACTGTGACGCATTCTCTTCTCCTAACCCATACAACCAAAGAAAAATTAAACTTCCTTGCCCCAAAATTTTTGTTATGATTCCTCAGATCTTTCTGTATTTCCACTGTTCCAAACACCGTATCACAAACATACCTGCATGCTGCTATTTGGTGAAACAACTGGTGGGCCTGAAACTCCCATGTCCTGCATGCTCACCCTGTCCTACATGGGCAGCAGCAAAAGCAGGAAGAGGAGCAGGGGAACGGGGAAGAGGAGCAGGGGAATGGGGAAGAGGAGCAGGGGAATGGGGAAGAGGAGCAGGAAAGATTTGCAGTAGGAGAGCTTTCTCTCCTGATGCTGCTAGGAGAAAATGTCAAAGTGGTAGGGAAGGACGAAGCCTGATCCTACTCCAAGAGGAACACAGTGTTGATTTTCACATCTTCACCCAGCCAGCAGCAGCCATCCATGCCACATAAGAGCAAAGCCATGTGGTTGGACATCATTCAGTACTCAGGTTTTCTTAGCTAGAGGGAAAACCACATTCTAGTGCTAGTCAGCAACTAAAATTACCCTTTTGTTGTTTCGTTACCCCATTAATAGCATTCCATGGGCTGCTGCAAATTTAGTGGTGTTAGATGCAGTTGGAAGCAACTGTACATATGCAAAACCATTTCTTAATAAAATTCAGACTCTTCATAGAGCACTTCTTTGTATTGATCCCTTTAGCTTCAAATTCTCTGGAAAAAAATTGATACCCATAAATGTAAAATGAATGCAACTGCATAGCCAGTTTAGAATTTGAAAAAGTTCTTTAAGAGTACCTAATGTGGCCAACATTTTGGTAAACTTAAGATGTCTGAATACAAAAGGTTTCCTCAGCAGTAGTAAAACTAAGAGCACATGAACCACAAGGCACTCAAGGTTGGCTGTTCTGAAACAGTGGTATAAATCCAGTAGCACCCTCCACCTCTCCATGTTACTGCCACAGTCGTTTGGAAAACCCCTGATTAACCTAATTCACAGGTATTTTAGAAAAAATTAGCTAGGATGTTCACCTACTTTAACTTCATCCACAATATATTTGCCCCTTAAACAGGCAAGAGGATTTACAATCTTACCAGAAATGACAACACCATTTCAATCAGATGCCCATCACATCTTGCAGGAGATTAATCAAAGCAACAATTATTAATGTTAACATCTTATTAATTATCTGTAATCAATAAATCATATTCAGTATACATATGTTCAGATTCTGCAGTTTTTTCTTTGTGTTGTGTGATACGTTTCAGAACATAGCCATTTTCACAAATCTAGTATGCCACCTTTTTTAATGCCTGCACTGAACTAACAACAAGAGTCAATAATGCAAAGAGCTTAGTACCAAGTAAATTTGCACTTTTATTTTCCCTCTTTTACTGTTCCTTAGATTATGTTAGTACGGTTCTGACACTCTTCTCTCTGCGTCACACCACAGCATACTGGTGCTATTAGCAACACTTACAGTTGTATATATAATATATTTATAGTACACATATTTACACACAGACAAAAAAAACATGTCGAGAGGAAATGTTAGTCAGACTTTTCATAGCAGTATGATAAACTTGAACAACCATTTTAACTACTCTCTCCCTACTGTCAGTGGGACTCCACCCAACATCACCCTCTGGATTTCTACTCCCCATTAAAGAAATTGTCAGGACTGATCAGCAACCTTGGCAAGGGACTGTGAGTTTCACATATACAAAAAGGAATCATGGTTTTCAGCACAAAGAATTTGAGGAGCAGAAATTTCCTATTTCTTACCTCTTCAGAGAGGAACCTCAGTCAAATACCTAGAAACCACAGCTGAAGCTACATTAAGCCATTAACTTTAAAACCTGTGCTCAACTTGATCCCTGAAGTGAAACAGCTGCCTTACTGGTGGGTGATTAATAACTAGTGTTACTAGAGCAACTAAGCAGCAGGTTAGGATTTTTTTGTATGAAACATTTGCTACTATGTTGACGAATATCTTCACAACAAATTATTCCCTTCCACACAGAATTCGTTTTGTTTCAGATTCATCAACAATTTTTGTTTCTGCATAGTGCCATCTCTTGGGTTAAATCCATTAAGAAAAAACTCCTTTGCCTTCATTGGTTGTCTTTAGATACACATTTTACTTAGACATTGTTAAAAACTTTCGCTCCTCTGATTTTGTCCTACCACTCCTAGGAGGAATATATCCCCTATTCAGCCATGCATTCATCACATACCACTTACAGATTTCTCACTAGATTCAAAGTATTTTTCTCAGTACCCATTAAAGAGACAAGAAAACAAGATAAAAGATACATTTGTACAATAACTTGTAACATCCCTCCTCCCTCCTAAAACTACCAATTTTACTTGATCCACTGAATTCAATTGCTAAGAGAGGTGTGAAAGAACTTTTTGAATTTTTCAAATTACTTTTGGCTACAGCAAACACATTCCATCGTGTGCAGTAAAAAAATACAAAGTAGTCCCATTTCTAGTATGAACAGATATGACACACTACAAGGTTCTTTCAAGTGAGGCAGAAAATGAAGAGCTGAAAATTGTTCCACTTTTGCTTATTTCTTTACATCATCTTATTCCCAGTTTTCACATTTTTACTATGACCACCACAAATATCAACAAACTTTCTGCCCATGCTTTTATGAAGATGTAAAAATAAATCTTGTGGCATTCTTTGATATATGATTTTTTGGTTTTTGAAGAAAAAAGCTCTTAAATTTACAAGGACTAACCTAAACAGGTTGAGTAGGATTAGAACAAATACTGATGTCTCCATATGTGAGAGTCACCTTAGGTTCCCTTTCTAGTCAGTGGGGAATATTGGCATTCACAGGGCATGACTCATCTCATCCTAGCATCTACTACATCTAAAAACAGGTCATACAAATCATGACCTAAAAGCACCTATGCCTCTTCCCTGACTACTAAGTGTCTCAACTGGCTAGAGCTCAAACAAAGACATTAATGCTGTGAAAATATAGTGGTCAATGATATGAATCCTGCCCTTCGTGACTGGAGCACAGTACAAGGTATGACTATTACCCCAGTGTTCTTCACACAAAGCTCTTCCTGCATCATTCATTCTAGATATCTTAGTCCAGAGGATTAACACCATGTGAATAATGGATGTGTCTGTTTGGCAGCCAGACTGAGAGGCTGAAAAAGTATGTTTAGATTCTTCCAATGAATGTTAGGCACCTACTGGGAAAAGACTTCATTTACTAGCAAAGTAGGCAAATTTCACACTAGATCCTAGACTTCTCTTCAGAAGCATGTGTGTATAGATGGGTGGAATAAAATAAATTTGGGATAGGAGGAAAGAGCATATTGCAAACACTACAGGAGCTGGGGGAAGAAAAGAAATATTCTGGGTGCATTACTTCAACACATGATTACTGAAATGGTTTACACATTGTATAAACCTTTTGGATGAAGACTCTGGGGGAGAGAGAAGTTTCAGCTATTTCTTTTTTAATATATTTATAGACTGTAAAGAAATGCACTTTCCACTTTTAAGTGCACAACCCAGTAATACTTACAGGCTCTCTAAAGAATGTTGCCCGTTGAAGCTAAACATTTTAACCCCATGATTTCTTCCCTGTATGTCATATGCATGAGCACATATCACAGATTGACCACCTCCGTCTGGAGCTGCAGGAACGATTTTTTTTCATGTTGGACTTCACTGATAGATTGACTCAAAAATCATCCACAGCAGTCAGGACTTCATCTGAGAGCATCAAGGGAAGTTCAGATTAGACATTAGGAAGAGGTTCTTCGCTGAGAGGCTGGTTGGTCACTGGAACAGGCTCCCTAGGGGTCATGGCACCAAGCCTGACAGAGCTCAAGAAGAATCTGAATGATGTCATGTGGTGTAGTTCTAGGTAGTCCTGCGAGGATCAGGGAACTGGACTTGACGATACTTATGGGCCCCTTCCAACCCAAGAGTGCTCAGTATTACAGCTTCTCTATTTAAAGATAACCTACTTACACTCTTCCACAGTAGCCAAATGTATCTTAAAACAAAACAAAAACACCACAAACAAACAAAATGAAAACAAACCACAAAAAACACACACCGCACCCAAGGACAGAAAAACTACAAGGTCTTGCAAAGGTGTTTCTGAAGCATGAATGTCAGGACTGGATGCTGCAGTCTTATTTTCCAGGTCTCTGAGATCCAAAGAGTGAACAGCTTTTTTCCTGATAATCATGTACATACTTCACTGCAAGTATAATGGTATAGATCCTGCTCTGCAGAGTAAATCATACTGAAATCAAAGCTCTGAAAGTTTCCTCTCCCCTCCATCAACTCCTCCTGACTAGATTCAACAAAGAATGTTTCCTCAGTTCTAGCTTGAAACAAGAAATCACAAAAGACATAATTTCAGACACCAGGCAGTTGAAATCTAGTTAGTCCTGTTTGATGCTCAACTATAAGCTTTTGCTGTGGTGGAATACTGTGCCAGCCTAAGTGGTCAAATACCTGGTTTAAAAACACCTGAGGGTGGACAAATGGGATGATAACAGCAATTATTTTGTTAAAAGCTCACAAGCAGGAGTATAAGCCTCTGTCAGAGGATGCGACACCGCACACCGTGTAGGAAGTTCCTGGTATTCCCTTAATGAGGCATGGTTTGCTCTTACACTAGAAACGGCCTATGAAGTCACACAGCTTCTAAGCATCCAAAACTGCAGCTTGATTTTGGGGATGGGAAAGGACAGGGGATACGTGGTTTTGGCAGAAAACAGCAGCCTCAAAAAATGTGTGTTTGATCTAGTAGTCATGAAAAGAGAAGCACTAGAAAAAATGGGTAGTAATTTGAAAGCTCTGGCTACAAAGTTGAGCAAATACAGTACAGATGTAAGAAAAGTACTGGAGATGTTCTGACACTACAAAAAGAAGCAGAAGGGCATGTATCAATCTGTCTGCCTGCTTCTAGGTCAGCAACTCAAATAGAGATTATTATGGGGATGGAGCAATTGGGCAGAACATTTTGCCTTTGATTCAACGCTGTCAGCCTTCTAGCTTCTGAGAAAACTTTTGAAGCAGGTTTCAAAGCCTTTTTTGGAACATGCCACCTTCTGGTTTGTGCAGGAGTTTTAAAAGCCATTTGAGACAGAAAGCAATTACAAACATGCATATATTTTGTCTGGGACAGATTATTTTTTTTTCACATCTCTGAATGGGAATTCTCAAATGCTGAGATATTATCCTGTAAGTTGATATGATCCTATAAATTTCCTAAGATAAAAAACCTAGAGAAACTGTGGAATATTTCAGTGTCTTTACCCATGTATTACAGCAACTACACAAAGTCTATAAAAGAGAAAAAAAAAAAAAGGGGGGGGAGTGGGACAGATTTGTATCTAACACTTTCCACAAAGAAGAATGAAAGTGACAGGAAAATGCATACAGAATACCCATTTAAAGAGCTTTTACAAGCTTGTCTTTCATCACATTAAGCACAGCAGTTGCAGAGGTATTACCGTTCTTCATTTCCCTACAATATTACCTTGTTACAGATTCTGATGAGCAGTCATGTTTTAAAACTTCACTCAGCCAAAGGAGGGAGGAAAAAAAAAGATATTGAAGAAAAATAGTGATAGGCATTAAGACTTTCATACCTAGCAGAAAAATTTTAATCCTTTTGACTTCAAAAATTATAGTGTAAAACTTGTAGTTTCAGTAAGTACATGTCTCGGCTGTGCTGGTAAGTACTGTGCATAAGTTACAGCAGAAAGAGAGCTTCCCTCTATGGCCCTGTTCCTGCCTATAAAATTACAATAATGCAAGGGGCAGAATGATAGCAAGCAGAAGACTAAGTTCCCCTTGCAATAGTGTTGCTTCTTCAGGAAACAAAGTATTAAGGTAAAAACTTTGTAATAGTGAGTGAGAATACCCCTGTGCATCAGAAACATGCTAAAGAACACAAAGCACTGGAACTATGGTGTACACCACGATAAAGAGTTAAAGGCAAGGAACTGCAGCTCCTGGACAAGGTTGAGTGCAGTGTGATCTGGCACAGGAAGGTGGAGGGGCAGAGCGCACTGGGAGCCAGTGCACTGGGTGAGGAGACAGAAGCAAGAACAATGATGAGGCTTCAAGGAAAGGAGAGGGGAAAACCATGGCTACCAGAAACAAAGGGACACTGTAGTAATTACAATTAAGGTATCGTTCTGGAGCTCATACACTACTCTGTTGCATCACAGATTTTGGGTTGTTTTTTGGTTTGTTTTGGTTTATTTTATTTTTTTATTTTTCACACAGCTGTAAACAACTGCTTAATTTCTGTGTCACATCTCTACCTGTACAGTTGAAATAAGCACTTCTTTTTTTTTCACCTGGGTATTGCATGGATATGTTAACCCTCAGTGGTTTGGATTATACCACCAAGAAGGCAGCTTTACTGTAACAAGCCTGTGCTTCTCCCCGCAGCATTAACTGCAGCCCACAGTTTCTACATTGTACCAGTCCACCCTTATCAGCAAATGCTGGTGAACCTCTCTGGCAAGGCATAATACATGTCCTCTCCAATTAATGGAGGATCTGCTCACACAATAAAAGCCTTTGGTTGCTAACAGTTCGGTTTATTCATTTACACTTTAAATGACTTGACACTGGGATCAGCGGTTTCCGATAATCTTTTGCATTTTTTTGATAGATGGGGTCAATGTACAGGATGGGCCTGCTCAGCAATGAAGCAGAGTAATATAACAAAAGAAACCTTTCGTGCAGGAGCTCTGGAGCAGCTGCAGCTAAAGGCAACTAAGCTTTGAAATTTATGTGGGCTTTAAATTTACATAGTGCTCTGTGTTGTAGACACAGAAAGATCAAGTCTTTTATATCTTCATTTAGGCATTTCAAATGAGTACTTTTTGACCCTGATGTCTTTTTTCTCTCCATTCCCCTTAAGTAAAATGAGAAGACACCGTGTTTCCTCACAGAGTACCTTGAAAACAGATGCATTAATGATGATAAATCTTGTAAGATACCACAGCAAAAAGCACTACAGAAACACATTGTTATAATAAATGCTTTGTACTCAGGTCAGAATATGGACAACACTACATGGGTTACACACAGGACCACTTTAAAGCACAAAATATTAAACTAATATCAACTTGGTTTGACTGCCATCCATGTTACAACTCTGCATCAGGCAAGTATCCATGGGAAAAATAATACATGACCTCATAATTAAGAGCAATTGTAATGTATACATGAGGGAGCTTATTTGAAGTGATGTTTAAAGAGCAAGATGAAGCACCAACTGATAGCATTAAAAAAAGTGAGAAAAAAGTTGGGGAAGAATTATCCAAAATATATAAGAGTGAAGACATCACTACAGTAGCAGAAGATAGAAATATTCTCCAGAAGTAGTTTTTCTATATAGTGTTGAAACCCAGGGGAAAGCCTTTCGCCTTCCTTAGCATCTCTAAGTCTCTAGTCCTAGGCTAAATCTACTACTACTGTAACATTGCATAGCAGCTCCTATGTTCTACAGTTAATAGTTTCTTTCAGCAGTGTGTTTTCACTGAAGTTTGTTCTTTCAGAGTATCTATTTTCCAACAAGCAATGGAAGCCATATGGCCACTTCAGAGGTGAGAAAGAAAGCATGTAAAAATTTTGACCTTTTTAACAGAAAAGATAGTTTGTTGAAACACCAGAAAGACCTGTAATTCCTATTCAAAGAAACACTGATGCTTCTAAATGTGGAAAAGCTATCACCAAAAAGTCAATCCCCAGTTAGCTTTCACTTTGTTTCTAGGCCATCTCATTTGTCACTTAGGAAATCTCATATATCAATTTCTAATTCTTGCTAAATTTCTAGAGGAAGCAGAATTCCTACACAGCTGCCTTCCATGTTCTACCTGAAGTATGGCCAAAAGAAAATTTTATTTCAAAGGTTTCCCCATCAGCTTCCACTTTTGCAACACACTAGTGACAGAATGAAATGAGAGAGAATAGGGAGAAATACTTCAAGTCATAGTATTCTGTGCATGAGAAATATTAAGAAAACATCACAACAAAGGGACTGCTGAAGATATTTCAGTGATTGAATTTACACAAATACTACAGAGCAGAGATGTAGTCCCTTTGAAATCTTTTAATGAATGACTTGTAATCAATCTCACCATAATCCAGTTCAGCAGACTGCTGACCCACCATCCAGGTTAGAAAACTCAGGTTCAAACCAGGGCAGCCAAATAAAATAACAACAAAATAAACAGGAAAGCAAATGCCTTCTGAGTAACATGTTGGTGAAATTCAAAGACAAGAATTTGCCAAACAAAAATTCCAGAAGCAGTGATCCCTAGTCCCAAGGTCAAACAGTTGACAGTGGTCACATCCACGTTGCCAACCGCAATTAAGAATTTAAATTTGAAATGCAAAGACATATAAAGAAATACTCATCTTATTAAAACTACATGCAATGCTAAAGCAGATAAGCCATTATGATGTGAACTTTTATTTCTGTTTAAAATATGGATGACATTTGTTCTTCCACAGTATTTGTTTTTCATTGGCCATGACTTAGAATTACGTTCATTAAAAGTATAAGCCACCCTCCACTGTGAGCAGAATGATGCAGAGTTGCTAGGAAACAGAAAGTTAGGATCACAGTGTAAACTTTCTTGACAGCTGGAGGAAATACTTCATTAGCAGTCCACTGGGGCATTCAAGGAACAGAACAGAAGAGACAATGGAAGTGGGAGTCTTTTCCATATTTAGTTCCTCTACATTAATAGGACATACTGTGTAGGCAAATTCCTGCACGTAATGCTAAAAACTTATCTTTGAGGCAACAGGCTAATGAGAAATATTAAACAGAAAAAAAGCTTCTTCCTCCTCTCACCCCTCCAATAAAACAAATAGCACATACACCCCACAAAAAGTCTTAACTGCAACATTTACAGACTAACAGCAAGTCTTCAGGTTGCAATTTTGGAGCTCATCAGCTGAACTGACTAAAGAGAATCAGAATAAGGGTGATGTATGTAAGCATATAGATATGTATATATGTTTCTGAATCAATAACACTGGGTGTAAGGAGAGTTTTATAAATGAGACTTCACCTCTGATCTACAAGAATGACTGGGGTTTTTTTCCTCTCTGTAATTGTGCTACTTCTAAAGGGTTCAGGTGTTTCATTTGACATTGGAAGACTAAGATTTTTGCCCATTTAACTATACAAATTAAACATGGAAAGCAGATCATATGCTGGGAGCAAACCACGTGGGATACTGGGACAGACTACGTACTCTCAAATCCAACATAGGACACACCCAGTTATATCATAACTCAGTCCTTGTCAGACCTCTATAACAATTGAGCTAACTCACTTCAGGAGTAGGTGGTCACCTTAGGTTTGCTGGCACACCAAAGAAGAGAACCATCCTCACTTCTTCCTATTTTGCTGTTGCTGCATATTCGAGGTTTTTCCCTTTCACCTGCAGAGAAAGGAAGTCCTCCTAGAGACAAGAACAACCATTCTCACATCACCATCAGACCAGGAGTGGAAGAGCTGATTTCTGATGTCAAATCAACTGCTGCTGCAGAAAACCACAAGGTGCTGAAGGCATCCAAAAGATTTTATTTCTATATTCTTGTCCCCTGTAGGAGACACAGCTCCCTTGACCTGTTCCTTTGCTCTCCTCCAGCATGGAGTTTCAGCTAAAGCCATGTAGGGAGGCAATGAAACTAAAGCACAATATAGGCTAAGTCTAGGTACTTTCCCAAGGATGTCCAAGAACAGCTTGGCACTAAAGCCCAGCTCAGCCCAGTGCAATCCTGCCTCATGACAGTTCCAGGAGGATGCAGCTGAGTTGTGTCAAAGCTGGATGTTACAAGCAGTGGTGAGGGAGGCACTGTCCTCCTTTCTACTTCTTTCCAGTAACAGCCTTGGTAGCACTTCTGTTTTCATCAACCCTACATTACGACCATCAAATATCATACCAAGTTAGAATTATTTCCAGTCTTTGAACAGTGATAAATAACTGAAAGGCAATGCATAGGTGAAATATGCCTCCTTCATAATCCACTTCAATCATAAGCACCAACATTACTACCCACTGAGGGAGGATCATGTTTCAACAGTCTCTTAATATCAGCAATGAAGACAGAAAGCACCAGCATCACAGCTGGATTAACAGGTCATTATCATCTCAAGTAGGCTGTACAAATACTCAGCATTCACTACAGAACACTAATAGAAACAGAACACTCAGATATCTAAGGAAAACATCCAATTCAGTGTTTTCCTTCATGCCTCTCTCCACAAAACATGTTATTTAACCCAGTGCAACATCATGAAGAGAATGAAGTGTCCAGCACTTACTTCCTACAGGTAAACAGACTCAGTTAAAACCATGGTTGACAAAGTGAAGTAGGTGCAGAATAGGGACTGAAACAAAAGCCACACCTAGATTCTTTCCAAAGGGTGCCCAAAAGCTACTTTTGTGTTTACGGATGTTAACCAAAAAAAATCTTAGTTGGGCTCCAAATATTTTAAATGACAAATTCCTTACCCTAGAAATTTCATGGGATATAGCAAGTTACCAGTAAGTCTAAGAAAACTGCTTCTGCATATGACCTTTATCTCACTTCTATTCTTGTATCACCACTGCTATAATAACCCTATTAGTATTCTTTCCAGACCCTCCTAGCAGTTCAGTTAGTGTCCAGGCACACTTTGCAGTATTGGTCTGACCAAAAAAAGCTGAAATCTCCTCAGGCACCGCTAGAATACACATCCATCTTAGAGGACAGGGTGTTTTGTCAATACATCTGTGGCATGTTCTTGACTGCACTGAAATCCAACACTGCCAAGTAAAATCTGTCATTTGAAAGGCTACATGATGCTTTGCAGCAGGGGTTTGGAAAAGCTCCCATTCTGTTACACGGGTGAATTCCAAGGCTCCTGAAGTCTGAAGATTCACAATAAATACACTGCCCCCTCACAGCCAATGCATCAGATGAAGTACAGAGATAAGGTTCAAAACCAATTTAAATGAAGCTTGCTGATGCCAGACCGAGGATTTGGATTTTGAGCAAGATATTCAGAACACATTCAAAGTCGGTCTGCAAAGCCCCAGCTCCACAAAATATTAAGTGCCTGAAGACCATCACTGAAATAAGTCAAAAGCTGAAAGTTGTATCCTAGCATATACATAATAAAAAATAAACACTTTTCAATTGTTTTATATCTATGATGATTTTCAAAGATAGTATCAGCAAGCAGATGAACCAAGGAGAAAAAGTTGGATATAGACTCCCTCTGCATTTTAACACTTGCTCCCTCATTTATCAAGATCATCTGTAAAATGTCCAGATTTTTAACAAGAAAGCAGCAAGTACTTCTGCAGGGATTTATATGACAGATACCTCTGCAAAAGATCACAGGCCCAACATGCAGGCTGAAGCCTCCTCTTCCCCACTCCCATCCCTTTCACTGTGAGACCTGCAATGCCCCAAGCCTGCTTTCAAGCAGGAAGAAGTATGGTAAACCCTGTGCCCTTTAAGACACCTGCTGCTAAAGTCACGGGCAAGACAGCAACTCAAAGGCTGTGGAACCAAAATCCAGACACTGCTGACATTCCTGTTGATTCAGGACACATAGCTGCTTTTCCATTTAGCATGTTTAACCCTCTGCTCTTCTAAAAAAAAAGGCAAAAACTCTAAAAAAGTATCCTTATAGTTGCTACTTGCACACTTGTATGAAAACACGTGTATACCCAGGGAAGCACTTGAGTCACCATCCTTGGAGGGGTTTAAAAGATATGCAGATGAGGTTCTGAGGGACATGGTTTAGTGCCAGAGTTAGGTTATGGTTGGACTCTCTGATCTTCAGGGTCTCTTCCAAACAAAATGATTCTATTATTCTAAAGCCATTTAATATTTTAAAATTAAGAAAAAAAAAATGTTAAAAAAAAAAACTGCTCACAGGAAATCAAAAAAAGAAATTAAACAAGAGGATTCCTGCTGCACTAGGTCCTTTGTTAACCCAGGGTTTCTGAAGACAAATGGTGAAAGCAAGGTTTCCACTGATTAACCCTTGTGCAAGGAACTAAATTAACGGCATCTTCCTCAAACGTCACTGGTTTGGATCTGAATACTAAGTACTCTGAACAATAGAAAAGTCCCTGCTAAGAGGTAGAGACTTTGGAAGAAATTATCTCATTTAGTTCTGAATCACTGTCTGTAGCCAAGTAAAATCAGGGCAGTGATATTCGCAGGTGTTAAGTCAGACGCTGTAACTGAATACACATTTTGAATAAAATCCCAGTAAGCTATTCTGGGGCATTCACACAGTGGCAAGTAAAAGAGATGCCCTTTTTTTTTTTTTTTTTTTTTGAGCCCTGTCTAACTTGCTGATCTGCCAATGGCACAGCTGTTTTGCTTGCAACCTGAGAGATCCTTCAGTACAATCACTTGCAGGACGTCAACTAATGAAGTTTCATTCTAGAAGTATAAACATTTTGCAGATAGCTGTGGAGAGCATGAATCAGGGCCACACTACTGACCAAAACCTCCAGGCCAGATCAATTAGTGTTTGCCATTTATACTTGCTTAATTCTTAAGATGCAAAGCCTAGATTGGCCCTTCTCTACATGCATGCTCTGCCCCTGAAGACGAAATAACGCATTCATGAAAATTGCTAAGTCAACTGCTGATTAGCTGGATGTTAAGTCAATTAAGCATGCCTCGTTTTCATTATCAGATATGGCTGAATACTCCATTTATTCATTAAGCAGAATTCCAAGGTCATCATAGGTATGATGACGCAGGCTTTTATAGAGGGACATAAACAATCTTGTATCTTTGTTTAATGTTCATGCATTTTGTATACATATTAAAAAAACCCCACAAAAACTACACAACAAAAAGCAACTGGAGTTCTCTATTGGCTTACATATCAGACAATATTCCTCAAACCAATGGCTCTCTTGCATTATCTTTTAGAACTCTTCACATACTCTGTAATACTACAAATATTATGAATATTACTGGATAATGGCTTATAGCAACCTTTTTTTTCCAACAATCAAAACTGAGCTGGTTTCCATGTTAATTGATTCAATCTCTGCAAAACATGGCAGAGATAACAGACACCGGTGCTGTGCAAAGATCAAGGTACCCACACCACAACACACCTGATACCCAAGGCATCCTTCCAGGAGGTGGGTGACCAGGGCAAAGAGCCAGCCTGGAGCCAAGGCCCTCCACATCTCAAGCAGCTACCCTAGACTTTGGTCTAAGGGGTCCATGCCTTGCTTTTACTTTGTGTATTGTTCCTTTAAAAGGCCAGTAAAAGTCAAAACATGTTACTACCTTGGGAAACCATTTCAGTCAGAGGGTATTTTTTTTGTTTGTTTTATTTTTAATTAATAAAACCAAAACTAAACAAAACCCAGCAGTTTAGACCTGAGCAATTAGAGACCCAGAAAACATCTGTTTTTCTTTCCCATAGTCCGTAATGAAACTAAACTTAATTCAGTCCATCTATGGAGAGTCATAGAATCATTTAGGTTAGAAGAGACCCTCAAAATCATCAGATCCAACCATAACCTAACAACAAACCATGTCCCTAAGAACCAAGTCTACACATCTTCTAAACACCTCCAGGGATGGTGACTCAACCACTTCCCTGGGCACCCTATTCCAGTACTTTACAACCCTTTCTATTAAGAAATATTTCTTAATATCCAATCTGAACCTTCCCTGGCACAATTTCAGGTCATTTCCTCTCATCCTATCACTTAGTAATTTGGAGAAGAGACTGACACCCTCCATGCTACAACCTCCTTTCATTGCCCTTCTCTGAATTCTCTACAGCACCCCAGTGTCTTTCTTGTAGCGATGGGCCCAAAACTGAACACAGTATTCAAGGTGGGGCCTCANGCTGTTGGCCTTTTTGGACACCTGGGCACACTGCTGGCTCATGTTCAGCTGGCTGTCAATCAAAACCACAGAATCATTTTCTGCCAGGCAGCTTTCCAGCCACTCTTCTCCAAGCCTGTAGCACTGCCTGAGGTTGTTGTGACCTGAGTGCAGGACCCAGCACTTGGCCTTGTTACACTTCATACGACTGGCCTCAGCCCATTCATCCAGCTAGTCCAGATCCCTCTGTATGGCCTTCCTACCCTCCAGCAGATGAGCACTGCCACCCAACTTGGCATCATCTGCAAACTTACTGAGCATGCACTCAATCCCCTTGTCCTGATCATTGATAAAGATATTACCTTAGAATCATAAAATAGTTTGAGTTGGAAGTGACCTTCAAAGGTCAATTAGTCTAACTCCCCTGAGCAGGGACATCTTCAACTAGATCAGGTTGCTCAGAGCCCTGTCCAGCCTGGCATTGGATGTTTCCAAGGATGGGGCATCTACCACCTCTCTTGGCAATCTTCCAGTGTTCTATCAGCTTCACTGTAAAAAAATTTCTTCCTCACGTCTAGCCTGAATCTCCCCTTCTTTAGTTTGAAACCATTGTCCCTTGTCCTATCATAACAGGGCCTGCTAAAATGTCTGTACCTGTCCTTCTTATAGGCCCCTTTTAAGTCCTGAAAGGCCACAAATAAGGTCTCCCCAGAGCCTTCCCTTCTCCAGGCTGAACAACCCCAACTCTCTCAGCCTCTCTTCATAAGAAAGCTGTTCCATCCCTCTGATCATCTTGATGGCCCTCTTCTGGACTCTCTCCAACAGGCCCATGTCTTTCCTGTACTAAGGGCACCAAAGCTGGACACAGTACTCCAGGTGGCATCTCAACAGAGCAGAGTAGAAGGGCAGAACAACCTCCCTCAACCTGCTGGCCACACTCCTTTTGATGCAGCCTAAGATACAATTGGCCTTCTGGGCTGCAAGTGCACATTGCTGGCTCACATCCAATCTTTCATCCACCGGTATCCCCAAGTCCTTCCCCACAGGTCTGCTCTCAATCCCTTCAGCCCCGGCCTGTAATGATATCAGTGGTTTCCCCAACCCAGGTGCAGGACCTTGCACTTGGCCTTTTTGAACCTCATGAGGCTGACATGGGCTCACTTCTTGAGTTTGTCCAGGTCCCTCTGGATGGCATCCCGTCCCTCAGGAATGTCAACAGCACCACTCAGCTTGGTCATCCACAAACTTGATGAGGGTGTACTCGATCCCAATATCTGTGTCATTGAAGAAGATATCAAACAGTACCGGTCCCAGTACAG
>VWYH01004340.1:0-19949 GCA_013399365.1 Pampusana beccarii | reverse complement strand
AGGGGATTATTGTGCATTGAGCATCAGTGTCTACCAAAGCTTTATACTCCTGGGGGTCTTTTGTACCAGGCCATAGTATCTGCACAGTCCAGTAAACTCTGTTGTCCCTTTCCTCTGCCTGGCTGAAGGCAGGGTCCCCTCTAATTTGTGTTTTGCATAGTCTCTGGGTATGAATTAGAGGTTCCTTCAAGAGGATCAGAATCTTTTCTACCCCTTCTGGAAACCAGAGCAGCCATTTTCCTAGGAGTTTTTCCTTTTAACTCACGTACTAGTTCCTGAAGTTCTGAGGTAGGTTTTCCGTCCCACCTCCTCATGTTTTCTCCCTGGTCACGTAGGAAAAACCACAGTGTGCCTCTTTTTGTGTACTTCTTTTGTCTNTTTCCTAGGAGTTTTTCCTTTTAACTCACGTACTAGTTCCTGAAGTTCTGAGGTAGGTTTTCCGTCCCACCTCCTCATGTTTTCTCCCTGGTCACGTAGGAAAAACCACAGTGTGCCTCTTTTTGTGTACTTCTTTTGTCTTCTCTTTTGAGATTGGAAATGCCTTCTCCTAATAGCTGAAACATAGGTTTGTACAGGTCGTGAATGGAACCTGTCTTCTCTGAGTGCTTTGATTTCTTACAACAGCTTTTCAAACCAGTTGTCAGATTTTTCACGCAGTTTCTCCACAGTCAAGACACAAGCCTGTAGAGAGCCAGCAAGGCTGTCCTCAAAGTCCTGAAGCTGCTTAATCACTTCAGTAATGTTTTGTTGAACTGTGACTGTCCAGGTCATTGATGCCAATTACTTAGCATGTGCAGGTGGTGCACTTTGTACAAACCTGCACCACATGGGTTGTGTACAAAGGATTCTATCTGGATCTGTCCTTGAAGCAGCCTTGGCTGCTTCTCTTTGTGTAGGAGCTGGAGCTGCCTTAGTTGCTGAGGATGAAGGAACTGTAGTACCTGTGTTTGGCAGGGGGGTAGTGGCTATGGGTGCTGTAACAGTAGCTTTGGCTGTCTTGCTCTGTGTAGGAGCTGGAGCTGCTTTCGCTGCCTTCCCCCGTTTGGGGTGGGCAGTGGCTGTAGCTTCTGTGCCTGTTGCTGATGCTGGAGAAGACGCAACGTAAGTCTCAGGAGTTAGAAAAGATGCAATCCTTCTATTTAGCCTTATCACTAGCACGAACTGACATTCAGCAGACCTGACAATACCAACAAAGTATGGTCAAAGCTCCAAGGATATTCAAAACTCTCAAAAACATCTGTGATCTGTCCTAACATAAAAGGAAAGGTATCATTAGTCAGCTTTTCTATAGATTGGCTCGTTCAATTGGAAAACACATAGGTGTATTTCTCTCTAAAATCTACTGGAAGTTTCTCTACATACAACAGTAATGAATATAAATTCATTACTGATTGGAGTATAATAAAATAAATCAGTGCCAAACCACACATAAAATCATCACCATCATCCAGTTTCCAGATGTAATAGAATACACGAACCTATTAGTGAAATATTCCCAGCAGAAATAAGGTACTGCAGAACACACTGTAGAGAGGAGCTGATCCAACTTATGCCACAGCATCTTTAAACCAGTATAATTCAATCTGCTTTAATACTACTAGATGATGTCCGAAGCACACGGCCCCGTGAGTATCTCAACCCTATGAGTTGGCACAGTGCCAAGAAAATTGAATCTGCCTCACAGCAATAAGAACACCAGAATCTCCAAATTTTACCCATTTTTAGTGCCAAATTTTAATGTTTTTGAGTCCCACGTTGGGTGACACAAAAGCCTGTCATGGTTTAACCCGAGCTAGCAATACAACCACGATAACCGCTCACTCACCCCCTCCCCCACCCCCAATAGGGGAGGGAAGAATGGAAAGAAACCTGCTGGTGAGATTGATTGAGAAGCCTTTAAACTGGAGTTGAGGGGAAGGGGATACCAACAGGATGGAAAGAAACCTAGAATAAGGCTGCGAAAAGTTCCAAGATGCAAATCAGCTGTAACAAACATGCTGGGGAGAAAAAGGGCATATATACTGCATTTACTTAAAACCAATTTGCACCACACTCTGTGGATCTGGGCCGACAGTCTTCTTTTTAGAGTTCCTAAGCTATGACTTTAAAAAAAAAGGCCTCCGTTATACACTTCTACCCTGCAACATTTTTAAATAAATGCAGCATTATAAAATATATTTTATGAAACAGTTTTTCCCATCTAAACACATACTATACAGAGGTGACTATGATCATAAAAATATTTTATGGAAATAAATGAGGTATAAAGGACAATTATAGCTAATGATAAATAAAAGACATCTGTGCACAAATTTGAAAATATGTGCAAGGATCACAAAAATCAGTTATGCTATGTTTATTTGGAAGAGATATCCGTTAGTAGACTTTTGCAAATTATAATCCAAACATATTTTTCATTTTTTTGTTTGATTTAAGGAAATTTTTCTGGTATACATCAGAGAAATTAGCAGGCCTAGTTCATTTAAGACACTAGATATGTACTGTTTAAATTTCAATATTCTGTTCTACAAAGTGCCTCCGTTCAACATTATGACAAAAATATGTCATTAGGAAAGCAAAAATTTTAAACTGATATCCAAAAGTAAAAAGGAAAAACTTCATACCTCCAGGATGTCTTTGATAAGACAGGACACACAAGTCCGAAGTTTGAAAAGGTTGTAGATCCTAAAAAGCTCCCCTTGATGTTCCTTTGATGCTTGCTGCCTCCAAGTACTGCTTGACATTTTCACTTCCAACCACCACACAGTGAACTTGCTAAAATAGAACAGCACAAGATTTCAGAAGTGTTTGCTCCAGAATTTCCTGGCATTCACATTATATACACAACTTTAGATGTAGCATGCAGAAGTTCCTAAGGGGCAATATTTTGTTTTAATTTCCCTGGTAGCTATCGTGGTATAATATGAACCTGACTGGTTTTACTGAATAAGATATATTTCAAATCTTCTAGTTGTTGTCTAATATCAGACATCTACTATACATACTACTGACACTCCTCTGTATCTCAACTGCTAATTTTTCAGTACTAAATTCTTAATATTTTTTCATAGTACATGGAATTGTATGTTTATTTGGTAAGCACCAAATAAAGCCACAAGATTACTGTTTGTGAAAAAATATAGCGCTGGATCCAACAGCCTGAGGCGAGGCTGTGACAGCTCTATGTCCTCAGGTCCAACCAGTAGTGAGGCTGAAGATGTATTCCCAGCAGGCACACAAACACAAGATCACACGTAGACACCACATAGATACATGTATGCATGGCTAGCCACACAGATCACAGACAGACACACTTGCACGGACACAGACAGCAGCAATGACCTCATCCTACTCCTCCTACTCCCTTCTCTGGTTTAGTGGGATGAAGGTCGACTAATGAGAATATATACACATGTGTAAGGTGGATTCCTCCATCAGCTGAGCTCAAATATTCAATCTGCCCAGCAGCTTCCCCTGGATCCTAGTCTCCCCACTTGCTGGCACCTGTACATAGGAGCCCCTGAGGCTGAAGCCCCATTATAGTTGCTGGTACAGATTGTTGTGCATGCACCTCCTGCACACCCAGAGCTGATCAGGACTCCCCTGATCCCCAAGCAGCCAATTTCCCCATGGTCTCACCCTTAGAGATACACACACACACACACACACACAGAGACACATCTTACCCTTAGAGACCTATAGAGCCTATGGTCTCTCCAGCAGCTGGCCATGACTCCCCATGGTGCCTCCAATAGCTGTCTCCTCCCATGGTCTTGCCCTTAGAGAGAGGCACACACAAATACCAGCTCCCAGGACACTTCACCTGTCTACCAGCTAGTCTGGCTTGATCTTCACTAGCACTCATACACTTGTAGTCACTGTCACCCAGATGCACAGGGCCTCTGGCCTGCAGTCCCAGTTCAGTTACTGGCCCCAGACCCTCACTTGCTCCAGATGCTGGCACCACAGACACACAGGTCCTCCAACCTGCAGTCTGACTCCAGTTGCTGATGCTCAGACACCCCCTTACACACACATGCATGCAGAACAGACAGTGCCTCACCCAGGAAAAGAGTTAGAAAGGATTTATGAAGATAAGACATACTGCACTGATCAGGTGTAGAGCATGGCCTGATAAACATGCTAACCAGTCAACTACTCACAGTTGACCAGCCCTTATTTCCCCTCCTTATTCTTCTTTATTCCCCCTCTTGCTCCTCCCCAAATCCCTTTCCCTGCCTTTGGTTCCCATCTAAACAGCCCATAACAAGTACTGCGCAACCCCAAAATGCTTTTCCCTTGTGTCCCATAATGTGTCCCACACCACTAGGCAGCAACACTCCTCAGTCCAAAAGGATCTGGAGCACTGTTCCTGATGTCCAGGTGTGATGGGTGTCAGCCCTGGGAGGGGCCTGGATGGAGTATCCCTTCCTCTGAGTCCTTAATTTGGGTTCCTGCCTGCTAGTGTGCCCCTGTGCTCCTCTGAGCTTGTGGAGATGGGCCTTTGAAGGGCTGATGGCTCCTGAGATGGGCCTGGAGAAACCAGGGCAGGCTCCCCGCCTGCCATTGTCTGTCTGAGCTCCTTTGTGGGTGTGGAGATGAGCTTTTATCACCTAATCTAACAGTTACTTCTACTGATCTCTGAATATTTTAATTATCATGCACTCTTGCTAAGTAGATTGAACAGAAGTGATTCAAGTCTTCCATGTGGAAGGGAAAAAGACAAGTAAATAGTCAGACTGAATTCAAACATTCTTGAAGTCAGGCATGTTTATCTGTGTTCCAATAAATGAAAATTTACAATAATTGTTATACTGTGGTGTGTTGACCCTGTTTGAATGCCAGGTGCCCACCAAGCTGTTCTATCACTCCCCCTCCTCAACAGGCCAGGGGAGAAAAAATACAATGAAAGGCTTGTGGTCAAGATAAGGACAGCGAGATCACTCACCAATTACCATCACAAGCAAAATAGACTCCACTTGGGGTCTCAGGCTCAACTTCACTCCTGACTTCTCTACCTCCTCCCCCGAGCAGCACAAGAAGATCGGAAATGGGGGTTGAAGTCAGATCATAACGCTTTGTCTCTGCCACTCCTTCCTCACATTCTATCTCACATTTTCTCTTGTTGTTCTCAGATATTATTACTTCTATCTCCCAGCTGCTGCTGCACAGCACTTTTTACCCTTTCTTAAAAATGTTATCTCAGAGGCACTACCAACATTGCTGATTGGCTTAGCTTTGGGCAGTGGCAGGTCTGTCATGGAGCCAGCTGGAACTGTCTCTGTCCAACATGGAGGCAGCTTCTGGTGTCTTCTCACAGAAGTCACTTCTGCAGCTTCCCCACCACCAAAAGCCTTGCCATGAAAACCCAATATACTAACCAATGATGAGAGTGCTCATTCTTCTTCTTCTGTCATGATATGGGTGTCCCCTGTATCACACAGAGAAGCACAAAAGCGTCAGCAGTCCAACTGCTCTTGGATCCACTTCAAAAGCTTTTTGGGTAAGCTGACATATTTATACCTTCCAGGTTGGAAGTGTGGTCTATATAATTTCCAAAAGTTAGTGGATTCTGAAGAAAATGCCAGACAGTTAGTATGCAAGAATGCAGATGATGGTTGCAGGAGACAGCAAGCTGCAGGTGATAATGGCTGTAGTTTCTTTTATATCTTCATGTCCATCATGTCCTGTGCATTTGTTGCTCTCACTTTGACCTAATTGCCCTGCTCCCAGCATACATCAGGCCTTAGCATGACCTGTGCATTTGGCCAAAACCTGAGCAGTAGTTGAGTGAACAATCACACTGTGGTGTTGAGCTAGTTAAATCTGGAAAGGAAGAGGATGTGGGAACCTGTCAACATTGATCGAGGTTTCCAGAGGATGTGTGTTTTCAAAGTTTTAAATACCGAATAAAAATATTTGTATTTTTCAGAATATGCTACTGTATTTTGTATATTTGATTTATTTCTTTTTAATGAAGGCAGCATTCAGCCTCTCTTCTGTGCTGGTTTGACTGAAAATGGGTTAATTTTCTTCATGCAGTTAGAAACCTTTCATTTCCATAGCTAGCACACTCATTATTTGGACTTAGTTTGAGAACAAGAAGATACCACCCCAGCACAGAGTTAATGTTTTTAATTGCTCTGGTCTGAGAGCCAAGGACATTATGAGTGCTCTGCCCACAGGTGTGAGACAGCTAGGAAGGGAGGCATGGATGGGGCAGAGCTTGACTGACATCCAGACTGATCAATAAGAGTATTCCATCCCATNGTTGAGTATCTTTTATTTTATATTCTATTTCTATTTTATATATATATATATTTACTAGTAGTGTATTAGTATTTTGTTATTTTATTAAACTGTATTTATCTCAATCCAAGTTTCTCCCTTCCCTTACAATTTTCTCCCCTATTGGGGGGAGGGGATGAATGAGCGGCTATCATGGTTGTATTGCTAGCTCGGGTTAAACCACAACATCTTCTTACCAAAATGACCCCATAGTCAGACTGAAACATAATTTGACATGTTTTTCCAAACTATTTTTCATTAAAAATTGCAACATTTGGAACTGAAATATGAAGTACGCCTTCAGAGAACTGAAAAGGTTGCAGTTATGAAACTAAACTAGACTAATAAAAGCATAAACTATCAAGTCTTTTCTAATGCTACAGATGTGGTAATAACCTGCTGTTTTCAATGACAAAGAAAAGGATCTCAGGTGACAATGAACAGGGACTCAAGCTTGTCTTAGTGAAGCTGATGGACAGATTCTGCAATTGACTGATATTATAATCAGTAAAGAAAGTGTGCATGACCAGTACCACCAATCCCTTCATAACCCTACCCACGTGCACCAGAGTATCTGAAAACTGTTATCACATGTACCCTCTTGAAGTGGTTTGTGGGAACGGCAGGACGTGTGGTTCCAGCTAAAGGGCCTTGGACAGATTATACAGAAGTATGTTTTTCATAATTGTAAGGAGTGATATCCCAGGCTCATGAGAATGATATCTCAGGCCGGAAAACCACCCCCAAGTATATGTGACGTGTGAATGTTGTTGGGCCTGGGCTGCGAATGAGTGGGAACGTGACTGAAAATAGACACAACATGAGTATGGTGTGTTTGGAATAACAATTATTGAAACAACATCCTGTCTAACCTCTTGGTCCAGGTCCGTACCTGTAAACCTATAAATTGAGAACTGTTAATAAAAGTCAGCTCAGCCTGGCTCAGCTCTGCTCTACTCTGCTTGGCTCTGCTCTTGCTGCTAACAAGAACTTTGTGTCTGTGCATCTCTGTCTGCGTCTGTATGCGTCGTTCCTCATCACCGTGGTGGTCTTTAAGATGATGACTGACTGCTAATTAAATTGAGTTAGGTAGAAGGAAGTACACACCAACTCAAATGTGTGTGTTTTTTTGAATTTTGCTGGGAAAAATGGAACCGACTGGGAAAACAACGATCCAAGGCTAACACAGAGACATTACAGACATCTGTGAAGCGGGGCCTATTTTTGCACTTTGCTACAACTGTACAAAAGAGAGGCCCATGTGGAGTCAGGGAAAAAGGGTCCAATGGGGAGCAAAGGACCTGGTGGTAAAATTTTGCTTTTGGACTGGATCTTGGTGTGAATGTTCTGTAAAGATATAAAAGTTTTCTATGCTCAGGCGGACCTCTGCGCAGGTACCCAGCTTGAGCCAACCCTTCTGCTATTCTACTCCATTAAATTTTTTATTTTCTGAGAATCTTTTCTCCTGAAAGTCTGCTCTGCATATGGTCACAAGGCCTCGCCTGAAAGCTTGCTGATGGAGTTCTAAAACACAGACTCCAGAGTGAACAGTTATCAGGGAAAGAGGAATTCTGACAGTTTGCACCGCGATGGATATGGCCTCACCTGAAAGTTTGTCTCCAGAGCTCCAAGACACAGACCCCTGGAGCAAACGGTTATCAGGGAGGGAAGATGCCGGAAAGTTTGCTTCGTGAATGGGTACAGGCACCCGGAGAGAAGGTAAGCAGCATTCGGCTTGGCATATTTCCCCCATGCAGTGAATAATAGAGTGAACCTGCCACCGAACTCTTTTAAGTCACGTTTCTCTTTAAGAAATCTAAACATTATTCTGCAGCAAGCAGAACCCTAAAATCACTCCCCCACAACATTAGTAAAGAAGGAGGAAGTGACAGTATAGGCAAAGGCAGCACATTTGCATGTTTCACCAAGTTTCCCTCTTGATATCAAGATTTAAATTTCTGTCCCCTTTTTACCCTTGCCTGGTAAAAAATTTCATCTAAGAAGGAATATGGATGTAGCCAGAATAAAAATAAAAGAATGGTATGTTTTCATTAATTTTAGTTATACATATTGCTCTATTTCAAAATAATTCACTGTCCATCATGAACTGATGAGCAGATCAGATAGATAAATATATTTCTAAAAGGTGATCATCATAGGTTGTTTGAAGCATTTAAACAGACATATGCTGATTACCCTGGTATCATGGTTTAACTTCAGTAGGCAGCTAAGCACCACACAGCCACTCACTCACCTCCTCCCAGTGGGATTGGGGAGAGAATCAGAAGGGTAAAAGTGAGAAAACTCGTGGGTTGAGATAAAGACAGTTTAATAGATAAAGCAAAATCTGTGTGCTTAAGGAAAGCAAAACAAGGAATTAATTCACTACTTCCCATCAGCAGGTGTTTAGCTATTTTCAGGAAAGCAGGGTTTCATCACATGTAATGGTTACTTGGAAAGACAAATGCCATAACTCTTAACATCCCTCCTTCCTCCTTCTTCCCTCAGCTTTTATTGCTGAGCACGATGTGTGCTGGGTCATCTGGGATATGGTTAATTTTCACAGGAAGCTGGGAGGGGACACAGCCTGGAGAGCTGACCCAAGCTAGCTAAAGGGATATTCAATACCATGTTCAGTTTAAAACTGGAGGGAGCTGGCCAGAGGAGGAAACTCGCTGTTTGGAGGCACTCGCTGCTTGGGGATCACTGCTGTATGAGGCACTCTTTGTTTCTGTGGGATTGGCGGTGTGGTGCGAGCATGTTCAAGCATGAGCTGCGGTCCAGTGTTCATGATCGCTGCTTGGGGGATTGCTATTTGGGAGCAGTCTGGACATCATTTTTCCAGGATGGTGAGTGATTGCATTGTGTATCCCTTGCTTAGTATATTCTTTCATTGTTATTATTGTTATTGTTGATTTTTTCTCTTTTGCTGTTCTGTTAAACTGTTCTTATCCCCACTCACAAGTTTTGCCTTTTGTTTCCCAATTCTCTACCGCATCCCACTGGGGCAGGAGGAGGGATGAGCAAGCAGAATGTGGTCCTAGTTTGCTGTCTGGGGCTAAACCATGATATGATGTCATGTGGTATGGAATATACTGGGGCCAGACAGGATCCACCTGTCCCAATGGGGGAAACGTGTTTGCTTGAAAGCTGGTGGGAATGCTTTAAACTGGAATCAATGGGGAAGGGGTTACCAACAGGATTGCAGTAGGTAAGCCAAGGGATGGCATGGCATCACTTGAGGGTGGCAATGCTAGTGGGAACATTTATGATGCTCCAGGGAGCACATCTGAAATGCTTGTACTCCAACACACACAGTATGAGAAACAAACAGGATGAACTGGAAGCATTGATCAGTTCCCAGAGCTATGATGTCACTGGTATTAATGAGACTTGGTGAAATGAGTCCCATGATTGGAGTGATGGGATGGAGGGCTACAGGCTATTCAGGAGGGATAGTCAGGGCAGGTAGAGTGGAGGAATTGCACTGTATGTAAGGAAGAGGCTTGACTGCACAGCCCTTACAGTTGCTGATGATGTGGTTGAGAACCTCTGGGTGAGGATTAGGGGGATGGAAAACAAAAAAAAAGATTGACCAGCCAGGATGATAGCACTGATGAGTTATTCTATAGGCAATCAGGAGAAACTTCTGGACCTGTAGCTCTTGTCCTTATGGGAGATTCCAGCTCCCCAGGCATCAACTGGGAATATCATACTGCTGTGATGAGCGAGTCTGGGCAATTCCTGAAGTTCGTGGAAGATAATTTCTTGTCACAAATACTCAGAGAACCAACTAAGAAAGATGCCCTACTAGACTTGCTATTTGTGAATAGAGAAGGACTCGTGAGGGAAGTGTTTGAGCTTAAAATTTTCAGTGTAATGAGAAAAAAGGACAGCAGAGTTGCTAGCCTAGATTTCAAGAGAGCAAACTAAGTTATTCAGGGAGATACTTAGCAGTGTCCCCTGGGATCTGTCTTTGAGGGCTTAGGAGTCCACAAGTGCCGATCAGTTTGTAAGGACCACCATCTAAAACCACAGGAGCAGGCAATCCCTTTGTGTCAAAGGTCAAGCATGTGGGACAGAAGACCAGCTTGGCTGAACAGAGCAAATCAGAGTAGGGTAATGAGAAATAAATTCTAAAATCTTAAAACACCTTCCCTCCACCCCTCCCTTCTTCCCAGGCTCAACTTCACACTCAATTTTCCCGAGCAGCGCAGGGCAACAGGGAATGGGGGTTTTGGGTAGTTCATCACATGTTGTCTCTGCTGCTCCTTCCTCCTCAGGGGGAGGACTCCTTACACTCTTTCCCTGCTCCACCGCGAGTCCTTCCCATGGGCTGCAGTTCTTCCTGAACTGCTCCAGCGTGAGTCCTTTCCACGGAATTAGAACCTCATGTTCAGGTGGTGGAGATGCGCTTTTGTGTGACATAGCACAAAAACCCATGGCTCTTCCCAAGGCTGTCTCCTGAGCAGGCCTTTCTGTTTCTTGAGCTCAGGCCTTTGAGGTAGGGCTGACTTTGCAGGTCCCAGTTGCTTATGGACAGCAGAGTCTTGTGAAACCTGCTGGGGAGGAAGGTTAGAAACTGCAGCAGCTGAGAAGGAGGAGGACTGGAGGCTGGAGGTTGGAAATCACTTCCCAGAGAAGACTTGGTCTTGGTTGGAGAGGGAAAGGTTAGGAAGTAGGGGCCATGCCACACAAGTGAATTAAGTGGTTCTTAGTTGTGTGTGGAAAAACCCATATGTTGAGGGGGAAAGAATGCTGAAGATTTTAGAAGGGGATTCATGGAAGTGAGATACCCTGGATGCTCTGGAAGATAACACGCTCCAGCATCTGGTTTAGGAGACCTGGAATGGTATTACCAGCATATTTTAAAGCCTGAGTAAGAAGAAAGGTTGTTCTGTTCTAGGTTTTGCCCAATTTAGCAAGCCTGAGCTTTTTGTCCTTTTTGTCTGAACTTTACATTGGGAAACAGACCTGTAAGGGGGAGCATCTGGCTACCATTATTAAAAAAAAAAAAAAGAGAGGAAAGGAATTAAACATTAATTATTCAGTATCTAGAAAGGATTCAAAAGAAGAGTAGTATTATGCTTCCTTCTTCCAGCTTATGTAACTTTGACTAATGGAAATCTTTCTTCTTCCTCTCTCTTGTGACCTATGTTGTGTCCTGCCCAGAAGACAGGAGAGACTGCGCTTGGCAGGACTTTATGTGGGAAGCCTCCTTTAGAAGAGCCTGTCACCACAAAGTTCTGCTCTCGTACTAATGATGTTTTACTGAAAGTATATGTGATTTTATAGGTCACCAAACATAGGTAACAAATGATGTTTGAGATGGGCTGTATTTAAACTAATAATCTTGAGGTTAAAATACCAATTCATCCTCATCCAGTTACCAAACATATAAATTATCTGTAATTATATTTTACTTTTAAAAGCCAAACAGGTTATTTCTTTTCATTAAACAAGGGAGCAGATATTTTATTAGTTATTAAGACTAATAAACATAAAAGGTTTGAGTTCCCTCTTTCAGTTAGAACAACTGATATAAGGAAGTTCACAATTTTCACCCTAAATAGCTAGCAAATTCCATAAGATATTTCAGGCAAACCCTCTTTCACTTTATCAATTCCCTTTATGCAACTATATTAGCCTATCTTTTTTTTTTAATTTGAGTATTTACTTTGGTAGCCATTTTAATATGTTTCTGTACCATTTAGTAAGATTTTAGAACACTAACAGGTTCAAATTTAAACATCTTTAAAAGAATAAGGGAAAGCATTATTGTACAGTGTCACATAACTTAGTGTAGTACTCAAGCAAATTATCAGATGACATATAAAAGACAACTTCTTATTTTCAAGTTAACTTTCTACCTGGCAAGGAGGGGGGGAACAACACTTTTTTTGTTCAGTTTTATCTTCCCATAATTTGAAAAATTATTGACACCAAAGTACTTGTGAAACTGAGTGGAATAAAAGTATCTTTGATATTAGCCTTGTAAACACCATGCACTTATAGTTTTGTTCATTCTGTCCCAGGCATTTCACCATAATTTTGAGGAAAATTACATGAATGGAGGCATGAATGGAGTATTTATACTCACATGGTTCTGACGTACCAGGCCATTGAATCCACACAGTCCAATAAACTCAGTTGTCCCTCTCCTCCACCTGGCTGGAGGCAGGGACCCTTTAATTCTGTTTACTCATCTCTGGTAGGGAGAGACAAGAATCCCACCTACCCTGACTGGAAAGCCACCCACTGGAAACTGGAGCAGCTTTTCTCTTGGGAGCTTTCTTTTTCAACTCACGTACTCATGCCTCTAGGTCAACCATCAGTTTTCCATGTCAGTTGCTCATATCTTCCCTCTGGTCATGCAGGAAAAATCACCATTCACCTCATGATGTGTTCCGTTTCACTCGAGTCGGTCCTGCAAAAGGGTGTCTTCTCCAAATATCTGCGACTCGGGCCCATGTATGTGGAGAGTAACATCTATCCTCCCTCTTGGACAGTTTGTCACACTGTTTTTCCACATCTGAGACACAGGCTTGTAGGGGAGAAGAGGGAGTGTCTTCATGCTGCTGCATTTTGTTAGCTACTTCATCTTCAGTTAGTGGCTCTTCTACTGAAATGATGAATATTCCCAGTGTGTGGGCATAAGTTGATGTTGTACTCTGCACAAACTTCCACAGTATAGCTCGGGTACATATAATTTCATCAGGATCTACAATTGTCTGTGGGTCATTGTAAATTATCTCTCGCACAGCCAGTTCTCTCAGTTACTTAATACCTTTCTCCATGGTGGTCCATTTGCTTGGACAGCATACAATATCATCCTTAAAGGGATACCTGGTCTTTACTGCTGACAAGATTCACCTCCAGAGGCTTTGATGTTTTGTCTTCTTCCCAATCGCCTTATCAACGCCACCATCTCTGGCCAGGGATCCCAACTGCCTAGCTTCTCTGCCCTCAAAGTCCAAACTATTCTCCCTGCTATCCCAGCACTGAATCAGCCAGGTGACAACTGGCTCACCTTCATGATGGCTAAAATCTTTTTTCATACCTCGCAACTCCTCCAAGGATAAGGAGCAGACTGTTACCTCTGGTTCTGACTGTTCCACCCCTGATGGTTCTGCTTCAGAAGGACTCTCTCCCTGCTCTTCATCTTTGCTTTCCTTCACAATGGGAACTGATTTTCTTTTGCATTTCTTCCTGGTTATAGGGGCAACTGATACCACTGAAGTCTGAATGGCCACAGTATGTACTGTGGGGGTTTGAGTGGCTGCAGTAGCTGTTGCCAGAGTTGGTGTGGCTGCGATGCCAGTTGTTGGAGTTGCAATGGCTGTTGTTGACATTGGCGTGACTGCAGTATCCATGTTGAGAGTTGTAGTGGTTGCTGTAGCTGTTGTCAAGGGTGGAGTGGCTGCAGGGCCCATGGCAGGGGTTGCAGTAGCTGTTGTAGCTGACATCGGAGATGAAGTGATTGTGACCATTGTTGGGGCTGCAGTGGCTGTAAGAACTGTCACCGAGATTGGCGTAACTGCAGTAGCTATTATCAAGGGTGCAATGGCTACAGTGCTCGTTGTTGGGATAGCAGTGACTGCTGTGTCCGTCACAGGGAGTGGAGTGACTGCAGTGCTCATTTTCGGGGTTGCATCGGCTGCAGTAGTTGTTGCCAAGGTTGGTATGGCTACAGTAGCTGTCATCAAGGGTGGAGTGGATGCAGAGCCCACAGTAGGGGTTGCAGTGGCTGCAGGATCTGTCATGGGGGATGCAGTGGTTGCAGTGCATGTTGCTGAAGCTTTCAGTAGTCACAACACCTGTCACATGAGTTATAATAGCTGCAGTCCTCTTAAGTAGTTTTACCATCAGCAAGGACTGACACACATTCCACATTAATAACAACAAGCTTCGCTCGATTTCCCAGGGATATTTGAAATTCTCAAAAGCATCTGTAATTTGCCCTAATGAAAAAGGCAAGGAGTAGTCAGATAGCTCTTCTAAAAGATGGCTCCTCCAAATGGAAAAACAAAAGGTACCATTTTCTTTGATTTCTCTAATTTCTACTGGAGAGCTCCAGAAATACATACTCCCGAAGTACAACAATGAATATAAAAACACCATTGGCTTAACTATGACTACATAGAGCAATGCTACACAACCCAGCAATAAAGTGATTATACCAACTTTATACCAACTTCCAGACATGATGCACTGCACATAAACACTAACAAGAAGTATCCACCCCAAAAAAGGCATCATTGAATACAACCAAGTGAGCAAATAATACAAGATTTGCCACAGCATCATTCAAATCAAGATAACTGTAATCTGCTTTATCATCACTAAATGGCCTGCAAAACATACAGATTTGTCGTTATCTCACCGCTCTGAAACTTTCACAGAAAAAGCTGATACTCTCTCGAATGAGCTTTCTGAAGTTTCCTCCCACCAGAGACAGGATTAGGACTCGGACTGCTCAAACCGAGAGTCCGATGCTCTCCCGGTTGCACTACCTGGGAAGCTGTTTAGGCAGATTGTCAGAGACCCCACTTAGCCCCCCTCACCAGTCCCACATTGGGTGCCAATAAATCTGTCACCATTTATTGCAGGGCAACAATGAAGTGTGGCAGATGCTCCCTATTAACCCCCACCCTCCCCACTAAGGAAAGGGAATAGGAGGAAAAGACAGACACATTGGAAAGTTAAAAAGCTTTACTAATAATACTAATAATGAGAGAAAATAATGTAAAATATACAAAAGTAATATTGACTTTCCGGCGTAGCACAGCAGGTGGCTGGCATCGCACCAGTAGCTGCACGGTAGGCACCAGGAAGTCCTGGACTAGACTTGGCAGTAGACAGAAACTGGATTCAGGGATGCATGGACTGGAACCAGGATCAGGATTGCAGGCAGAAGAACAGGCAGGGTCCTCTTCAGATGCCAGCCATGGACCAAGAGAGAGTGAAACCCTCGTGATCTCCCAGTTTTATATGGTGTATGATGTGGATGGCATGGAATACCTAGTTCGTCAATTTGGGTTACCTTTTCTGTCCACCCCTCCCTGCAAGTACACCCCTCTCACTTATGGGATGTACAAAATTTACCAGCAACCTTTTCTGCCATAGCAATAAGGATAAACTTGGGCCTTTTCTGCATACCATTCCTACCATTAGCTCGGTAAAACTGTAAATATCAGCCTTTATCAGTTCCGGAGTGAACACTGTCGAAAAACGTGCAGACAACTTCAGGAAAATGCAGTTACTTAGAAGAACACAGATGAAAGGAAAATTCATGAACAGAGAATTGGTCTTGTTTTAATCAAAACGAGGACACCATCATACCCACATGTTATCAGGTGGCCCTATGATTGGCTGGTAGGACCAGCCACCTCAACCTTTTCACCCCAGAAAGATGTCAGAGCAGAAAGCCTCTCTCCCGCTAAATATGGAGGGACCATCTTCAAGCCATTGTTTTATAGAAAACTGCTGCCATTTTCAACAATGTCATGCCCCATGGTTTTTCATATTGCCCTGTAATTGGCTGGCAGGACTAGATGCCCTTAAAAGTTTGCCGAGATGTATGTTTCTCTTCCTTTGCTGTCCTATTAAACTGTTCTTATCTCAACCCACAAGTTTGGGGTTTTTTCCCTTTCCAATTCTCTCCCCCATCGGACTTGGGGGGGGATAAATGAGCAGCTGCATGGTCCTAGTTGCCAGCTGGCATTAAACCATGACTCCCTGTCATTCTCCTACTGCTTTGTGATTGGCTGGTTGCCATTTTTGACACCATCATAGCCATGTATTCTTAAATCTTCCACTGACTGGCTGCCCACTTTTGTTGGACCAGGAAGTGCTCAGATGTAAAAATATATACATTTATATAAAATACCCACAATCTATACATATAAAGAATATATATAAAGGCATGTACAAATATATATAAATACATATTTAGCTTATTTATACACATATACAATATTTTATATATACTTATATGTGTGTGTATATATCTACACACATATATATCTACATTTTGAAAGATGTAGAAATTAAATATATATCCTTTTCTAAGAATTGGAAGAGGATGCCCAGGGAAGTGTTTGAGTCACTGTAATGTGGCAGATGCACTTTCCCCCCTGCCCCCGCCCTCCTGAAAGCAACAGAAACTTCTAGGCTGATGGACCACTATAGTCATGCACACACCCCTTGGTCAACAGACAGGACCCTTGACCAATAAAATACATTGGTTGAGAGAAGTTTCTGGACCACTACCACTACTTGATCTAGACATCCCTAGAATCACTCTTGCTATAGTTACTTACCTATGATGCCAGATAATGGGAGGGTTTCACAGAGGTGTTAGAGGGGCTAGGATGCTGGCGTTAACTTGGTAGTCCAAGGGTATCCTTTATTCTTCAAGGTGGGGGCTGCCCTTCTCCTCCTTGCAGTAAGCATGACTATGCAGAATACAATGTAAACTATATGTATATGTATACCTTAAGAAAGTTCATACAATTTCATACTATAAAGACTAATGGGCACAATAGTTAGGGAATGAGATTTTCCTAACACGGAACCATAAAAAGTCCAAAAGCTACCCTGGTAATATCACATGGTCATCCTGTTGTGCTGGGTTCAGATGCAGGGGCTTCTCAGTTCAGCTCACAGGACCGGTCTCTTCTTTGCATGTCACAGGGTTTCCATGAGGGAACCCTTGGTGGGTCTCCTAGGAGGGGTCTGTAGCCCTTGGGCATGTTTCAACTTGGCCGTGCCCCCTCCTTTGGCCCTCCTCCACCCTCTTGTAGTTCCTTCCCCCACCTCAAATGTGTCACCATTTATCGCAGGGCAACAATAGACCATGGCAGATGTTCTCTGTTTACCCCCCGCCCTCCCCACTAAGGAAAGGTGCGTCGATGAGGAACGACGTTCACCAAGATGCAGACAAAGATGCACGCACAGGCAGAGATCTTGTTCAGGAAGGAGCGCAGAGCCGGGCAGAGCAGAGAGCTGAGCCAGGCTGAGGCCGTCTTTATTAGCTAATACTGATTAATTAATTAACTAATTATGATCAATACTAATCAATACATTGATTAATATTGATCTTCCTTTATCATCCAGGTAGCTGGAAGCGCACATCTTGCTTTCCCACAGAAGGTAATAGGAGAAAAAGGGAGAGAGACTTACAAATTGGAAAGTTAAAAACGCCAGGAAATTCAATATTGGTTTTGTATATTTTGCATTATTTTCTCTATTTTTTAGTAGTATTAGTAAAGCATTTTTAACAGTAGTAATTATCAAATCATGTTATATCTGAATGCTTGAAAGGTATAAGAACCATGTGTAAAACTGCATTCGGTGTGCCCCAATTTGAATAAGAAACCTAATGCAAATGAATAGAAGAATTACTTTGCATTCTAACTTCTCTCCTCGGGTCGCACAGGCCAGTTGTAAAATTTTCATGACAGATGCAAGACACAAGCAACACTGTCTGTGACAACTGAAAAACAAGAAGAATATGCCAACTTCAGAAGAACATGGGGACAGTAAGAGAAAGACCCTAAGGGATTCCTGAAAAAGACCACATGAACCAGAAGAACCAGCAAATAGGCCCATGAATCACAACATGGATTTCAGTGTCACACAGAGAGGGTAGGTGGTGATGGGGGAGCTACATTTCCCCACAGTTGTGAAGGATCTTACAGCTACCTGTAAAACCATTCTGGGGTGTGTTCTGGTGATTTATGTGTTTCCTTATCCTTAGGCAATGCTGCAAAGAAGAGGCAGAAGACTGAGCATGCAATCAAGGCTGTCCTGTTAGAAAATTGTGCGAGTCGATGCAGGCAGGTCACAGGAGCAACCAGAGGCCACAAATGCAACACAAAGAGCAAATTTATTTTTGTTACCTCTCTAACTGGAGAATCTCCAAAACAGTACTTATGCTCCCGGGCAGAGGTCACACAAGTGGAGACACAGGCGCTGCAGAATTCAGCCCTTGGTGAAGATCAACAAGCCTGCTCATTTTGGCCTGTATATAGGGATTCATGCAGATGCAGTTTACCACACTGCTTTGATCTTTGCCTGCAGGAATCTCAAGGATGTATGATAAGGTGCCTTTACAACTCTTTTCACAGTCCTGTTATCTAAACACAGAGGTTCTACTTGAGATTTATGTGTTTTTCTACACCCCAGCTGTAGTCGCTTGAGTGTATTTACAATTCTCCTCCTCGCCATTCTTGCGCTGTTCCCACACATTACAGCCCCTCACTCAAGACACTGCTTCTGCTGAGGCTGGCAAAGCCAGAGGTGTTCATTTGGGCTTGTGAGGTGTAGCACAGCGCNCAAAAAAAAAAAAAAACACAAGAAGAAACATTAATGTCAAAATTCCTTTGCATAGTACAATTCTGTAATACAGTTACCAGGGTTGTCATGCTAATGAAACACATTGTTAAGAGATCTGCAGCTATTAATTTCTCCTAAACATTAAAGGCAAATGATTTGGGTACAGGAGAGGATGAATAAATCTAAGTATTTACATGTTAATCTTGTGGAAATATTATGTCCTGGGCGTGTGTTTGTTATACAAGATTACAAAGCACAATGGGTCAACCTGTGATTGGGAGGAAAACAGGAACATCATTGCCTTCCAGTAATACACAAACTGTTGCTCCAGCTCCTTCAGCTAGTATTACTCTGGGTTTAACAACCTGGTGTGGGGTAATTGCCCATACAGACTGGAAAGGTGTGGCCTGCATTTTTTCAGATTGGACTTCAATTTGATGTTGGGTCTGCGACACCAGTAATGCTGTCTCCTCTAGACAAGGTACAGGAATTCATCGAAGATACCTGAAATAAAAGAACTCAAGAATCTGATATTAGCAAAAGATGTTACATAAGAGGAGCAGTCAGGGTACAGAGTCATACAGCATTCTCTGGATTTATTATATGAAGTTTTACATCTAGATTAAAAGCTTGCAGTCCCACTTCACAATCCATTAGTGTGAATAATTCCATTTTCCCTGTAGTTAGTCCTGACACTGTATCCACAGCAGTGTATACATATTGCTACCCCCTAGACGAGGACGGTGGGCCATATAATTGACCTGCCAGGTATTCAAGGCCCACTGACCATGTTTTATCTTTCTCCGTGTCCTACATAATGCCCTTAAATGTAACTGTGTACAATTAATACAATGATGTGTACATGTTTTATAAGTATATAATAGTAAAGTGGGTTGATTTTGAGCAATGTCCCATGCATGTGTAGCATAAGCTGATTGATGTCCACAAGCTATATGCACATTTAGAGCTTGAGCATGCAGCTCAGCAGAGGTCATATTATCTACTTCCCTACTGTTTTGTGACTCAAGTGAAACAACTTCATTGTGTTCTTCTATTAACAAGGGGAATCCTTCTCCACAGAAGATATAGGGATAAAAGTTATCCAGTGCCCTAAAAATCCCAAAAAGGCATGTAATTGTTTTATTGTGACTGGTACAGAAAACCGTTGGACTGTTTGTTGTACCTTATCTGGTATTTCTCTCATCTGTCCATGCCAAACTATTCCTAAAAATAGTATGGTAACATTAGGGCCCTGCGTTTTAGTCAGATTAATTGCCCAGCCTTCGCCCTGTAAATGCGCTTTCAGAAATTCGGCAGCTGCT